>JBBIGB010302755.1:0-22233 GCA_037577075.1 Alestopetersius hilgendorfi | reverse complement strand
CACACACACACACACACACACACACACACACACACACACACACACACACACACACACACACACACACACAGCTGATTATGTCCTTTGATGAGTTGGTGGCTTTGTTCTTTGACTGTGCTGCATCGACTCCCTAAGTTGCACAAAGACAGTTGGTGACTAAGACAAATAAAAGCAAAACCAATGCGATTGCGCCAACATTTTTGGTTTGGTTTCATCATTTCAGTGGCACTCGTACAGTGTGCTTGGGGTCCAATCCAGGAAATGTTTGAAATACTTCGAAGCAGACAGTTCTATAACATGGTGCGTTAAGTAGAGACTTTCCATTCCCGGGATTACTGCCAGTGTAGCATTCCAGTCCGGAATACAGTAAGTGAATGAAGTTCTTTCACAAAACATTACAGCTGAGGCCTCGGGGGCATTCCAAACATTTCTGAGTTCCGTGTAAAAGCAGCCTCCCTGGGCCCCCTTCTCATCTCTAGAAAATATTGGAAAATAATTACATCAACTGTCTATCATCACTGCTCCAATAAAGCATGGTCACATTCTATAAGGCGTATGGTTTTGGTCAATTCCGCCAGCATTTCATTTAATGAAGGATTGCTGGATGGTTCCAGGTTCCTGTCAAGAGAGACTTGAACACTGTAAGGTTAACACAATTTAATGAACAATTTAATATAGGGAAAATATAATACATAAAATATACAGGAGAAAAATACAGGGGTATATAATATATAAAATATTTTTTGTATAGGCCACATAATTTTCCACTTGAAATTTATATAAATTTATTTAGTTCCCTTATTTTTACTTTGGGAAACAAAACATGCCATTTTATAGCTGTAGTTCTATACCCTTAAATATCATATTCCCATATGTCCTGATACTTTTGTTTTATGTATATTATATAATCCAATATTCACTTACTAGTGGCATAAATCAATACGCAGGCCCAGTTCTAGCGGCCTTCTATAGTCACCTCTACTGTTGGTAAGAGCCAATGGGTTTTGCACTGTAAAGCAAGAATGAATATGTATTTGTTTTCTTGTGCTCCAGCTCTTCCTTCTGTTGATACACTGTGGTGATTTAACTGTTGAAAGCTGACTCGTATTTCCAAACACACATCCTTGTTTTCTACAGGTCAAAACCAATTTTCCATTTCAACCAGCCCACAGAAGAAAGTAACCATATGAGACATGGTTTGCTTGCCGTCGTGCCAATGGAATAAATGACAAAGAATCAAGCTAGGAAACTGGATCCTCTGACATTCGGGTAGAGAAGCTTGGACTTCTCTAGCTCTACTGATAGAAGTACAAAAAACCTTCAAAAAGTCAGCTCTCTGTGAGACTGTGAGCTGTGAGATAAGGCTTTAGGTTAAATATTCAGGTCAAGTTCTTCTGATTTGAGAATGTGGGTTGAATGAGTAAACAGCTCAGAGTGTGTGAACCTCCTCGAAGCATTTTAACCTCATTAAATGACCTACATTGAATACTATCTACTAAAACTACCTACCGCAGTAGGCCAGACAGTGAGGACATACCATTACAACTGGAGGTTATCTACATGAACAAAGCATCTGCAAGCAAAGTTTGGCTCTTTCCTATTAAGTTTGGCTCTATGCCAAACTTTGGCTCTATCTTTCCTTTAAAGGAAAAATTCACTGATTGATCTGAGGTCTGCAAACCTCAGTGGTCAGTATTCAGTGGTCCTTGAAAGCTTGAGAACTTAAAAAAATGTTGTTGCATAAATATAAACTAAAGCAGATTTGCTCAAAAGTCAACCTTGGCAAATATGTGAATCTCTAGAATTGAAAATGTCAGTGAAAATGAAATGTCAAAGAATGTCAAAACAACAATCAGGTGTGAGTGGGCAGTCTGTTTTATTTAAAGGGGCTCAACCACTGCCTGATCTTAACATGTATCATAACATGAACAAGAAAGTTTGAACTCTATCAGTCAGTTAGATTATGTATAAATTGAGGGAATTCAAGACAATTGTTACTCACCCCAGGAGTGGACATCCACCAAAAATAACCTAAATGTGCAACAGTTTTAAGGTTACAAAGGAACCGAGGGTAAATTCTAAGAAACTGAGGGAATCTCTCATATTAGCTAATGTTCATCACATTTTCCACCCTAACACTGAACAACAGTGGTGTTCATGGCAGGGTTAGATCAGACGGAAAAAAAACAGATGATAAATGAAGGCAAAACGAACTTTTAAATGATAAGTGTAATGTTCCGGTTAACACTACATTCCAGCATGAGAACCTTATCGTATCTGTGAAACATGGCAGTGGTAGTATCAATGGTTTTTACTGCATCTAGGTCAGGACAGCTTGCCTTCATTTACAATGAATACTAAATTATACCAGTGATGTTAAAAGAAACATGTGAGGACATCTGAACAGAATCTCAAGAGAAAGTGGGCCATGAAGCAAGACAACAGCCCTAAGAACACACACAGTTTTCCAATAGCATAATTAATTTTTTAAAATGACCCACTTCTGGTAACTGATCAACAGTTACCAGAAACACTTAGCTGCAGTTAGGGCTGCACAGGGGGTCACATCAGATACAGAAAGCAAGGGTTTGTACACTCATTCTGAGTGGTTTGATACAAAATGGTTCATCGCAGAGAAAATTAACTTTGATTTCTTTACAACAGTGATAGGAACCAGGGGATGGAATGTCTACAATGCAATTATACCTGCTTTATTTACCAACAACTAGTTTTTATATGTGAACTGTGCATTTATAAGATTGTGGTAAAAAAAATACACATTCTTGAAGGAGAATTTTTCCTTGCAACCATGGATTTACACATGAATGGATATGAAAAATGTCTGTAAATGTCTGTCTGTCAAAACTATCACAAAACAATGCCTCAGGCATCAGGGAGTGTATTCATTAACATCAAATTAGTCTCTGAGGGAGCTTTTACATGCTTTAAGTGCTTTGGACGTCTGGTTCTTATCACCACCACCATGAACGATTCTAATTCTGCAAGAGACTGAATATGTTTACATTTGACCCTTTAAATTGTGCAGAAATTATAACAAATTGATCGAATCACCCTTTACACAAATTATACAATTAATGATCTATTTGCATCTTTTCCTACCATGTCTTAGCAACTACTTCCCCCACTGAATATTTCCACAGTTCAGTAGTTTTCAAATGTTTACTACTGTGTAATAGTCAGATTCTCTAATCCCAGGTGAACAGTCACTACCAATGTGTAATTTAACCTTTTCAAATGGTTACCACTGATTTCTGTTTATTATTATTTCATCATAGTCCTCAATAAAGTATGATTGTTTATTTTGTATCTTTATCTGCTTTTAAATGCTGATGAATTTTTACCTCAGTTTACCACTTTTCTGCAAACACTTCCACTAAGGGTGTATTAACTGATCACATGTTCGCAAACACCAGAGGGGGAAAAAAGCTAAACAGGAGCATTCCAGCACTAGGACTGAACACTAGTGTGTTATATTCAGGGAGCGTGGTGGTAGAGTTACTGTTATGAGCCCATTTCTTGCACTGCCCACAGGGTCTCCCGTGTGTTCAGGCCCTGCGGCTTTGCCTTCAGCCATGTGAGATTCCACCAGTAGGTGTCTACCTCTTTGTTTAGAGGTGATCAAAAATGTCACTGTTGATATTTGGATTAATTAGTGAGACTACTGGGTCTGTTACAGTCTCAGGTCACCAGAAGCAGGAAAGGAAACTGGAGCCCAACAGTCAGTCCACAGAGCTGATCAGCCACAGATGTGTGTTATGGAAAAAAAAAAAGAAACACTCTATAATGTTCATGTGATACTTCACATTATTTCAACATACTGAAGGAAGTCCACAGGGCCATAAGGTTTGTACTGAAACGTAGCACCTTAAAGGATGAAATTGCTTGTTATACAGACAGGACTTGGGAGGATGAGGTGCTGTGCCTGCAATGAAATGCCAGAAAGCATGATGCCTAGATTAACATTTATTAACTACTAATAAACTAGTAGCTGATAGAATAATTAGATGCAATCCTTTCCCTTACGCAAGCATAGGAGTCTGCCCCTTTGACATGTAAACAGTGACGTGAGAAACAGTGTTAATATCACAAATAACAAACAAACTCAAGTGTTCCATTGCTTTCATGTAACAGTTCTGCAAAACAAACACCGAGTTCAGCTGAACTTTTCTCACTTGCATGACTAAACTGGTTGCTTTTGTTCCCAGCAGTCTGTAAAATATTTCACAGCCCATTCTACGTTTGGTTCATTTCTGGTAAACTCCACTGTTTAGTCATTCCACCATCACGGCTGCAGACATAAAAGCCGGTTAATGAGCAACAACTGGAATTTGATGTAGGCCTGCTGTCACTCTTCTCCAGAATCTGACCAAATGAGAATCCTAATAACAAATCGATCAAAGATTTATGGCTTACAGGTCTGGATCCTCAAGCTATCGGGTTCATGTTGAAAAGCACTCAGTGGACAATCCACTATACAACTGAATCATTTTCAGACCTTATTCAGCCTTTGAAGAAGTTTGATAATAAACCAAGCTGGACAAGAGAGTATAATTCAGGAGATAAAACTAAATTACACTTCAAGTGCTGCAGTGTTAAAGAACGTGCCTGCTCCTGATCTAGTATAAGGTGAATCAATAAAACAAACATTTATATTTTGTTGTGAACCACATTATTGGGGCAAAATACCTGTTATGCCTGTAATACATATATTTGGCGTACTGAGTAAAGAAATGGAAACAAGTGTTTTACTAGGACAGGCTGCAGATACAAGGAGCCTAGAATAGTGTTGAGTGTTGCAACCACTCCGTATTCAGCACCAGCAGTTTACTTATCACTGCCTGATCACCTGGAATCATATGCTTCTGTGGCTTCATTGGTTCAAGCCTCAAGTAAGTTCGCTTTGGGAGCCTCTGAGGAAGAAGTGAACTTTTCCTTCTAAGGCTACAAATAATACATACATAAACCTGATATAAAAAAAACAAGCAAACAAAGATTGTGTGTGTTAACTGAGACTTTAATGGATATAGTTCAACTTCTCATTTGAAGCACACTGTCAAACGTGGAACCAGTGATGAACTGAAGCATGCAGAGAAGAGAAAATTGGCCAGAATATCCTGTCTGATTTCAAACACTGCACAAAGTACGTTTGAAGTCACAAAGAACGGTTCAAGTGTCTTTTTCGTTGAAGAGTACAGTAATGTGTCTTTTTTTCCCAAGATGACAATGAGGACAATGAAATGAATACAGATAAGAAAGACTGAGCACTGCTTTTGCACTTCATTGCTAAATTTGGTAATGCAGACCATAACGGAACAAAGCAGAAAAAAAACTGAACATTCCAAGCATGTCGTGTAGCGTGTACATTTACTCATAACCTAAACTCATCTGGGAGATGTCCATCAAAAGAACATTTAAAATCTAAACTGACACACACACACATTCACCTTCCAAAGTATTAGAAGACTGAACGACCAAACCCAAATATATCCTCAATAAAAATAAGCTGACATGAAGTTTATAAGACAATTCCTGGGTTAATACATCAACCACATGCATTGCCAAAAGAAACCAAATAGTAAACAATGACAAAAACTGGAAAATGCTTTATGTAGCAAAACAGTCACAGAACTATATACCATTTGACCCAGAATCATCCACTTTTACCTTCAGCTTTTCCTCAACAGCATCACTTTCAGGCAAGCCTCTATTTTTAACTTCCATTTAAACTCTTGTGGATGATCAGGGGCAGTTTAACTTGTGTGTACAGGTTGAGGTTTCCTTATACTGACGAGTATCATGTGTCGCCGCTCTAATGTTGTGCTGAGCTATTCAGTTACAAGGCCAGCCAGACCTAGGCAGCTTAGCACCTTCCACTGCTTTCTTCATCCTTTCAAATGTCAACTGATCCATACGTGTGTAAATCACAAGCAGTCATCTGGACCTGTAGCTGAACGACACTTCACAGTCTCATAATCATCAGAAACATCAGCAAAGGAAGGGGTTGTGTGGTTGATGGGGGTCAAAGGTAGCATTAATGCCATTTCAAAACCTCTACAAACGTAGTAACGTTCTGAAATGCAATCTAGGCCGAGGGCGCTTGACCATTCATGCAAAGACACTGCAAGTCCGCCTGCTGCATGGCCAGATTCATATCACATTATACTGACTCAGTGGAATAAACCTGCCACAACCGGAATAAACTTGTCCACTGTGTGTTCTACATTTACAACATTAGAAAGAGAGTAATCTCAGCAGAGCATAACAAAAGAAATATATTCCGACCCAAGGGGGGGGTTAAAAAGACCAAAAAGAAAACAATGAAAGTTGATTAAGCAAATGTAACCTGGCTGAACTTACTTTTATATTTACTGGAAATCTCCAGTACCAGATAGATGCAGCAAAGCTTCTAGATGCACCAACTCCTCCAACATTAACCACCAAAAGCCACATGAACACCAAAGCCCGCACATATTTTGCCCTTGTTTCGATTCCATAACCAAATTGACAAACAACTCCAGTCAATCGTCTCCTTTTAAGGCATAATAACAAATATTGTAAAACAATTTTGTGTGACTGAATGCTTTCATCCCCAAAACAATTGTGTAGATTTTTGTTTGCCAGCCTAAGAATATTCACTTAATGCACTGATATTTCTTGGCCCTTCTATTATAATAGTAAATTAATAAAAATGATGAGGAACAGAAACCCCTGCAAAAACAAAGTACATAAAAAAAGTGAAGGACAAGCAACTCATATTCAGGACTAAATGGTCATGTAAGTTTATGACATAAATGACAATGGGGGGAAAAAAGGCTATTTCACCAAATGCAGCGATACGAGAAGTGAAGCATACAGGAACGCTCCTAAACCGTGTATGATAAAATCCCGCAAGTGATGCATGGACCTGGCATCAAGGAGGAGTGAAGCGGAGAGACAGATGATGGGTTCAGTCAGACTTCTTATCCTGAGAGTCGTACTGTGCCTGGAATTCACACAAACACACACGCACACACACACACACACACATACATACATACACAGACACAAACACACAGGTGAAGTGAGTCTAAAACTAAGCACCTAAACTTAGAGACTGGTAATAATTTCAGACATGCTGAAATACAGACATGAGAGTCTTCAGGAAAAAAAAAACCCCAAACATTTCATTCGTTATTTGGGACAACTCACATAAACAACTCCTTGAATTATATAAATGCACAAACTTCCTTCTCTTAAACTAGCGTTCTAAAGAAAGAAAGTCTCAAAAGGACTTGCTGAAAAAAATCCACAGACAGAAATAACAGCATGCACAGAAATCCACTAAACTGTCAGACACTCGGTGCAGCTATAATGTGGGATTTGATTAATGTTTTGTTCTGTTATAGTGAATTTTGCTTTTTTTGTTAATTATGTTGCTAGAGGGAAACAGGAAACATCCATGAAGAGACACTTCTTAAGCCGTGTATGGTCATATCTGATCCTAAACTCGATTTCAAGATGGAGATTTCCACACAGTCATCTTTTTAATATCACTGAGTGGAAGGCAAACATTCAGGACCTTGTTTCAATCTCTAAACATGGTGCATCATACAACAGTTGGAAACAAAATGTCATGCAGCACGTTAAGCAATATCCTAGGTAAAAATACCCAAGCTCTTTAAATAACTGGAGGTTCCGATTCCCTCCGTCTGTCGATGCGGTCATCACACTGTTGACTTGCCTGCTGTTTGACTGATAGGAACACACACTCATAAAGCTGGCTTAAGGATCAGTGCCTAAACTGGGCTGAAGATTTATAACCAGAGCTCAATATGAAAGGAGTGCCCTTTTTGTAAACACACACAGTTCAACATTACTATATTTGTGAGGACATTCCATTAACTTCCATTGTAATACTGTTGGTGCACCTGCATTTAACCTCACCCAGACCTTAACCTCAGATACCGAAAGGCAGTCTTTCTACTCTTTTGGCTTTAAGCAGCTCATTTTGTTGTCAAAACACAACCTTTCCTTGGGAAGACCTTTTTGCCTCTCCTCATTTGGTGACATTTTTTCCCCTCAAAGTCACTGCCATTTTACAGTGAAAACAGCAGGTTAGCAAGTTCTGTTCACGCTGACATTGCTAATGAGTGGATTCATTGCATTAACAAATAAAACTAGTGTACTGAAACAGCAGTATAAATGAAGCCTTTACTGCTGTTCACAGAATGAGGAACAAGACAAGTCTTTTCACTCATAGAATAATTTACATAAATAGTCTTTCATTATCTGAACCTATTCACAAACTACTTTGTACCAGATCTAAGCTAAAAGCTGAGTATGTGCAGCAAGACTTCATTCTATGAAGTGTCCTGAGGGCTGAAAGAAGTGACATGTAAAATGTCCTTGGCTGTGGCTGCTTTAACCTTTAAAAACCACAGCCATTAGGTTCTTACAGGCTGATTAGAAGTAATTTCACCAATGTTACACTAGTACAGCCCTAGGAGACCCCCAGGCATTTCCACAGCTCCGTTTCGTTCCAGCTTATAACATGCGTGCAGTCCTGCAGTCACGACCAGGCTGGGGAGTACTGGGAGCTGGTTTGTCTGGTTAACGTTTATAGTATGGTGACATTTTAAAACAAGCAGGGCAGAACAAAATAGACCAATGAAAATAACAAAAGTCAAGACATTGTTGGAAGAAATTATGACATAATGCCAACCAATCAGAAATATTTCCTATTCTATTGCTCAAAGATTTACAATAGAGTGACCTGAAAAAAAAACAGCAAATAGTATTTTCTTAATTAAATAATAAAACATTAATAATGTGTCCTGTAAAATCCTTTCTTTGGAACATTTCATCATAATTAAATAAACACTGCAATTCTAACATCATCCAAAAGTTATGTTTTTGCTTTTAAACATATGTGACATTGTTAACACAGCCAAAGATCAATTTCACACTTGGACCATCATATTCTTTTGTGCTGGGCACTATTAACAAAAAGACATCACTACTTTAGAGAAATCTGTTTAATCTGTGTTGATTGTTCTGTCAGTGTACACCTTTATACACTGTGTAACACAGAGGAAGGCCCAGTGTTCTATGAACACAATGAACAAACCATGAGAAGATTTCTTAACTTCTTGTACTGCTAAAGCTGCTGATAGAACATGCAGTTCTGCTTTAAACACAAAAGGTCATTGAGAACACAATCTTTATGTGATATTTACATTACGCAATTAATTTTTAACATCAGTTGTATTCATTTACCGCCTGGCTACAGTTGCTGCGCTGCTTGGAACCTCGCATGTGGCTATTTAGAAAATGCATGAACTAAAATGTAGGCTTGGCTCTGAATGGGAAATGCCTAGTTGTTTATGCTATCTAAGACATGCAGTCCAGTTGATATGTGGACCACTCTCACAGCAAAGCCTGTAAATCTAAGTCTTTCACCACTGATTCACCACGGACATATAGCACACATTAACACTCATAAATGAAGGCTTAGCTTAAAGTTTCTCTACACTGCTATACACATGGATAACTGCTCAACTGACTCAGAACTGTATTGCTTCACAATCACGCAAGTTACGGAATGTGAATGAAAGTGTACTAGACTTTCTGAGCAAAAGTACATTTCACTGATTAAGCTGTCACAAGAGTAGGTCATTTCCTACTGTATCTGTTGACAGCAGGTCATGAGGAGTTCCTAGAGAAACATTGTGCTTCAAGAGAATCTGGGAGTAGGATGATAAATGTGCAACTCATGTGTGTGGCAACTATGGGAGTGGTAGACTGGGAGTACGTGTGTGGACGCATGTATGCGTGTGTTAAGATCTCAGTGAATTCCACAAACATTGATACACAAACCCCACAGATTTGGGCCTAACCTACAAAACTACATGGATATGGTATGACACGGCCACCCACAGAGACACGAACTTGACTAAATTCTTTGAACTTCAGCCCGGCAAATCCACACTGTAGTCTAAGTCCATTTTGTATTGTCTCACTGTACCTTATCTTCTTTTGCGCAATCGAAAGTCTCCGTTCTACCCCAACCTTGCACACTTACGAAAGTCCACAAGGCCACAGGGCTGTCTAATTGCACTAAATATTTTGCAATGAAAAAAAAAGAAAAAAAAGAATATGAACTAAAGTAGATTCTGTTTGTGCAATTATGCCAAATTCTAAATAGGCAAAAAGGTGGCCTTGCAGATTTGATGCAATGATGTTGAGCACTTGTGAATGTCACAGCTCTGAGAGAAGCTTTAGGGTTTCACAGAATACAGGAGAAAGTTAATGTGTGTTTATAGTAATCATGGGAGTGGTGGACTGGGGCTGTGTGTGCGCATGTGTATGTGTTAGGAAAAAGTAAGCAAAACCCTGAATACATTTCAGGCTTTTCTGGGGGAAAATGGAAAGGAAAAACTGAAACAGAACTTATTTTCAAACTAAAAGAGCAACTGTTTTCTGCAATAACACTTTGTGTGTGTAAAGTCCCCTCATCACAGGCCTTAAAGTCTGAAGTCGAAGTCTTGTGAAATTAAAGTACAAAAGTCTATAGACCAGATCTGGATTTGGCAAATTCATACAACTCCCATTATACTGTTATAGTGACTGTCTACTATAATACAAATTTCACCCCTAAAAGGTTCCTAGCAGGGTGCTGACCTGCAGTTTGGCGTGTTCCTCCAGCAGACGATCATACTCCACTGTTAGATTCTCCGCCTGCTTCTTCATGGCCTTCACATCACTGTCTGACTTCTGAAGAGCTGTACAAAAACAAAAACAAACAAGCAGGTCAAAATTACATGTCTATTTATAGCCATCAGTAACAAATGTCCACCTAC
This sequence comes from Alestopetersius hilgendorfi, assembly GCA_037577075.1. NCBI lineage: Eukaryota > Metazoa > Chordata > Actinopteri > Characiformes > Alestidae > Alestopetersius > Alestopetersius hilgendorfi. The sequence goes on along the minus strand of JBBIGB010302755.1, from coordinate 11,374 downwards.
ACAGACGCCAAATTGTCACTTGTTGAGTGGAGTTTTGTTATTCAGTCTCTTATGCAATATGTCTCTAGACCTTCAGTAACTTCTAACATTAAGGTTTAATTAAGACTAAGTAGTTACTATAAATTATTCTGAATTATTGTTTATACAATTAGGAGAACGCAGGGCTGTAAGACCCACCTCATAGGGTTTCACCATCACAGTAAAATTCTTACCTGGAAACAAATATCAAGGAACTGAATGCTCCAGATAAAAACAATTTATGTGGACAAGAAATACTTGTTAGGAGGGACCAATTGCAAATGCTCTACAAGCCACAGCCCACCGGACGCTCATAAGAATCAGTGCATTTTGCAATTTTTTTATAGGTCTACAGTCCGTAAACAGAGCTATCATGTTCACTGAAACTGGACGCAAGCAAATTTGTGGTTAGAATGTAAAGAAATGTCCCAGGGAACAAGATGACCAGTTATACCGAACTCTTCTCTATGCTGGATGCTGGGCCAGAGATTCTCAGATTAATGAGGTCTGTGGGTCAGGGCTGAACCCAAATTTGTTCCAGTCAGAGCCCAGTTTCTGAAATTAGACTGTACACAACATGCTATGTCAACAGTCCACAAACCTTTATAGTGCCCCAGCCAAACAGAGCTGAGCAGTGTACGTGTGTGTGTCAGAAACAAGGCCTGCTACACATGCAGACTTGAGCAAGACGTTCTAACAGGAAGGCTTTATGATGCCCGCTTGTTCTTGCACTGTCCTCTACTCCCATGCAGTAGCACAAAGTGTATTCAGAGTGCAAATGTATGATTATTGGAAAACAGCTCATGAACATCAACACCTGACTTAATAACAAGACATAGTCATTACCAAGTCATTTCACAAAAGGGTTGCTTGATACAGATAAAATGATGACAAGGCATCTGCAGGCATTTTCAAGTTAATTTTAATGCATTTTAGAAGTGTCATTTTAACGTAATTTAAAAGCCATATCAAGGAACAATATACAGGCCAAAAAGCTGTACAATAAGAAGGTATGTATATATAAAATTCTTTGCTACTACAAAGAAGTTTCTTAACATAAGTATGTTGCCAAAAAACAGTTGTTAAGCAGGTGGATGAATGAATCTGAATGGACTAGAATGAGCTGGCATTAACTAGAACCAATAACAGAAAAGATATTTCTGTTAATAATGTTACCTTGACAAACCAGCTTCTAACTTTATAAACTATATTTCAATTTTGTTAGATTGATATTCTCGTGTCAATTCTGTGTAGCACAGTCTGGGTATTGCATGAAAAGCATTTTGCTGTATGTTGTACTGCATGTGACAAATAAACCTCTTGAACTGGAACGTGAAACTAACATGTTCGCACATAATTCACTGAGGAAATAACACCTGTATAGAAGATTGGGAGTCATCACAATCTACCACTGCAAGCTCATTAGCTGCTCTGAAGATGCAGCCCCAGTTCCTCAAGTCTTATCAGATACAAAAACCTACTGGTTTAATTCAACCTAACTTAAAGTGGTAATTTTTTTCGATTTTAAATAATAAATTATATTTTCCAATGTTCACCTCTTCTGCTGTATTTTATAATGTGATGCATCAGGGTGTGGTCACTGTAGAACTAAAATGCAACCTCACAAAAATGCTTGGTGTTCTGTTTCACTGTCTATATTCCACTGTGTGTGTGTACAGTGTATTTTTTGAACAATTTTGAAATCATCCTGATATCTCAGATTTCATAATGTATTGAGTTTTAAAAGAATCCTCAAATAAAACTGAAGACAGGCCAGATCTGTGTCCCTTACTAGTATACAACTACAGCGCTATACTTGTCCACATAATATTTCACTGGTTGGAAATCAAGCATTATCAAAGATATGGATATTCCCGCAGGAAACCCACACATTTCTCTCCTGGCAGAAAGGCAGCAAACTCTCTATGCTGACTGTGCTCCACCTCAGCTCATTAAACAGACCTGACGTCTGCATCACACCTTTGATCATTTCCCTGTATACCCATCACTGGTGTGAATCATACCTTTCTTGGTAGCGTCAAGCTCGTCCATCAGCTGCCCAATTTTGCCCTTCAGAGCCTTGTTTTCTTCAGCGCTGCTCTTGGTCTTGCTTCCCGCCTCTGGCACTTCTAGGCCGGCCTCCTTTAGCCTCTGCAAGCAAGAGAGCCCAGAGTACAGCATGGATCAGCAGGGTTATCAGGTTAGCAGCATCAACAGGTCAACAGCAAGAACACTCGTGTTCAGCAAGGGGTACTATCATAAATCAGTATTGTGTGTCAATTTACAACAAATTGCAAAATCAAATCAATGCAATAAAGCAATTACCACCATTTTGACCAAACCATCACATTAAAGCTACACGAGAAGGGTTGGTTTAAGCATCAGACAACTGACAGACTGTGTGTATATGTTTATGCTCTGTGCATTGCTTTGATTGTGGATAAGAAAAAAGCCATCTGCTCTCCTGCATGGACTCTGGGTAAGCCATGATGCTCCAGTCCTTTTACCTATCCTTTATTACAAGCTCTCAAAGAACACAAAACGGTGGGGGTAGCATGGGACATCCTTTTCCAATCCCTCCTTAGCTCATGTACCTAATTGCTGATCCTACATCAGCTTGATTATCCTGTATGTGTGTATAAGACTATGGTATTATAAGAGAGTAATTAGTCATGACCCTCTGAAATAACTCATTATATGAAGGGGGTGGTGCTGTATAAAAAGTTATAGCAAGTTACTGAAAAGCAACTATGTGAAGGGCATCTGCATGACATTACATCTACTCATGTGAACATCACGTCAGGATTAATAAGGACTTCAAAGAATGGCTCTATATAAAGCAAGACCCTAAAGCAAGAGGGTTTTGCTCTGATCTTCTATATCATATTACACTCTGATATTACACACCTCATTCAAATTACGACATAGGAAGACACTGGGAAAGCTATGACAAATTGAGTATTCCGTGCACAGCTGATGCACCTGTCAGGTTTCAGAGCACCCATTGTTGAGAAAACTCACAATACTGTTCTAAAAATATAAGACATATAAGGGCTAAATCTCCAGACCTCACCCCAACTTGATTTTTAAAGTCATTTACCTTCATATGTAATTTAGAAAATGCTTTTCACTATGATTCATTTATTTAAGGCATGATTTACAGTTATTTAAAAATATGTTCTAGCACAAATCTGACTAGAAGAAGCATTTAATTATTAGTAGAATACAGAAAATAAAAAAGATTTACATTTAAAAAATGTCCAATATTCTGGCACACCAATGAAAATGATTCTTACTAATGAACAGTTCTAATATTTCAAAATAAACACTTATGCATCGATACATCTCAATTTGCTTTAAGCAAGGGTTTCAACTGATTTGAATGGGAGTTTCAAGGTTAAAAAAAAAAGTTTGATTTTTGAATGTTCAAAATGTCTTGATTCCAAAGAAACAGACAGACAGCAGTTTGTAACTGTGAACTACAAACTTCACCCATACACTAAGTGAAGTTGACAAAATAGGGGAAAAGTGTAGGTGTTTGTGGAATCAGAAAATGTTTATTTTAGCCAAATACAAAACTGATTACAAATTTAATTATTCAACATGTTACTTTGCAGAACGCTGAAAAACAAATTAAACGGACAAGGCGCTTTTGAATGAGTCACACCCCAAAAGCCCATATGCTGGGTTTGTGGAGAATAGTGGCCTGTTTTAAAACACTTAGAACAAGGTTGAGTTGTGCCCTCGAGGGAAGATGCAGAGTGTACTCTATCTAGGTCAGACGGGTTTTGATGTTTTGAGCAGATATAATAAGTCCAAATTCAGCCATAATACAAAGAAGTGGAAAAAAAACAGAGCTTCAGTGTAGGTCTACCTGTTAACTGCAAAAAGGAAATGAAGACCTTTTTCAAGGCGACAGCTATCAGGACTAATTAGCATTTCAATTATCCTGGCTATGAGAAAAAACCCATATCATGAATGAATATTGATGAACAGAGATCAATACCGGCCTGTGTATTTGACAGCAGCACAATGAGTGGATTAACATTTTTCACAGAACAAACTCTCCTTACCAAACTCTCAACACTTAGCATTGCAATCATGTAAACATCACACCACCTTGCTGAAGGACTGACTGTTTTTTGTCAGCAGTTCATACACTGCACAGCCACACATCCATTTAAAGCAACTGTTCACTGGAAAATCTAAATTTTTCTTTTTCTCTGAATTTTTTCTTACCATAAATCAATCAACCAAGACGGGTTTGGTGCCCAACATTCGGTTAAGTATTGGAAGTCCATCATCCAAAATCTTTTACATACTCACACACAGTCACATGCCAATTTATCGCTGTATATTTCTCCGGTTGAAATATTCTAGCCTTTCTGAATAGCAATTCGGTTACTAAGGTCACTATGCACAATGCCAAGGCTAGAGGGTATACAGCCAGTACCACTTGGATGACCTGGAGTGTCATTACTGATACAGAACTTATCGTCCAACACCAGTACCTGACCTTTCTAAAACAACTCCAGCTATGCTACTTGGAATTCCTGTTAAAATGTCCTTTCAATGACTGTTCTTTCTCCTGACAGGCCTGTTTTACATCCGACAATACTCAGATTCAGAAAAATGGAAAACATCCTGGTACTTAGACATTTCAGTGATGCAAAATATGACAAACCTTTTTAAGGTTTTCATTATAGTCATAAATTAAAATTGTACCACAAACTATGAACTAAATGACTTATTTAGTGTTTCACCATATCCAAATAAACAAAACTAATAATGCTCCTTTTGTAATTAGTCACAGTTCTAAAGTACAATATCTACTATCTGCTCAAAAAGCACACTGGCAATGAAACAATTTATCCTGTTAATGTAAAATAAATGTATCGTGATTTTACAATATTGTTAATATTGATACTGTTGTGTGTCCATCAGAGGATTTGTAGCTCTCTACAGTGTGCCATGTGTTATGCATGAACATAAACACAGGCATGTGTAAATCCCACGTGCTCTGTGACCCTGCGTGGTGAGAGACGACGAGCAGTACAGTGAGTTATTGCATGTCCATGTTGGAACGGAGATCATATAACCTGCTGCTATAACTGCCTGTTCAGACAGTCACTACAGTTCACTGAGTGAAGTAGCAGTCTAGCTCTTACTTTATTAACAGCATCTACCTTTTTATATTCGTACAGTTTTTCTTTTTCAAAAACTCGATCAAATCTGCCTTTCTTTGGAAAATTTTATGTGATCTGAAAGCACACAGCTGTTTAATAGGAGTTTTAATTTATCGTCAAGTAAACAAATATTTACCAATAATTACAAATATTAAAATCTCAACCACAGAATTTGTTTTTATTCGAAATTAGGGTCAAGGTATAAAATCTCAGTCTTATACCAGCTCAAACAGCGGATTCACACTTACTGGTATATACCAAGTGTACAACACCACCCTCTAGAGCCTGTAAGTTGTACAACAGGTTAAAGAAGAAAATAGTTTATTTGATGCGTTCATGACGTGAACTTGAACTACTATTTGTGACAATCACTGACTACCATACTGACATTAGTATAAAAGCCTTCTGCTCACCTTTTCCACCTGTGCTCTTTAGTCATCTAGCAGACTATAATTAAATGTATATTTAACTTGAATTTAAAGACAATGTTCTCATTTATGAGGCACTTTATATGGACACTTTCACTCAAGACAAGTGATGAATTAGTCATAAAGCGACAAGCTTCAGGAGCTCTTTAATATGCACTGAAAACAGCGAGCCACTGACCATATGTCCATGAACACTGTAGAGTGCAAGGCGATGAATGAAAATTTAATGAACAGGTGTGAATGCAAAGCCTACTAAATGGCATGCTGCTGCTAGAGGAAGCCAGAGGCTAATCATGCGCATAGTGCATATCAATCATTCAACAACCTACGCCAACCTGTAAAAAACGTCATATTTGACAATGCACATTTACAGCAATAACCTCAAAAGCAGTTCTACATATAATCAATCCTTTAATAATTGAAGGCTTGATTAAATGTAGATGATTATTATTAATAATAATAATAATAATAATAATAATAATAATAAATAATAATAAGTGATCAATAATTTAATGATTCAAATACTGCTGGCATCAAATGACATAGCAACAATGAATGCCCACAGTAAAGTTAATGCAAACAGAATGGCATTCAGCAAAGGAACACTCCATATGCTTCATTTAATTCACAGCTTCTTTATCCACTGGCCCGTGGTAATTTAACCACTTAAAAAGAGCTTAAGTATTCAGTTCCTGGCATCTGTTTTATTTGAATTACTGTTTACATCATTTTAGGCCAGTGCCTGGAGACAGTTAACCAAGGTAAAAGCTCCAAAACTCATTCACAGCCAGGTTAAAAACAAAATAAAAAAGTTCACTTCTCAATTTACTTAATACAAACTTAGACACTAGTATACCCACCTGTGAGTCTTATTCAACTTTTAAACATGTAGGGTGGTGATATCCTAAATTAAAACCACATCTACTGTACCCAGCTTAGATAAGATTGTTCTTGAAACATGACTGCTGTGCTGTGCTGTGATATGCCAGTACAAAAACAAACTGACATTATTGTACGTTTCAGGAGATCCTAAGATCACAGTATCATGTTTCAAACATCAGATAAAAAAGTTTTGTGAAAACACAGTCCTGTTTTAACTCTTAGACATAAGGCCAAAGACCTAATTATCTTTTTTTGGGTGACATTCCCTGTACTAAACTCACTTTATTACATATCACATTCTTTTAGAGTAAAGTCACGCCTCAGCTCATATGCTATCACTGTTTTTAATCTGCAGTCACTTCTACTTAACTTCCCTCACCTTGTAGTAGGAGGGTATATATTTAATTTGACTCATTTTAGGATCATGTGTCCTGGCAAATGTCAGTGTGGCAATGGCCTTTGAGTTATTCTTACCTCCTGGAGCTTCTCGTTCTCCTCCATGTACTTTCTTGCGGCATCGCTGGCTCCCTCTGCTTGCTTCTGAAACGCCTCGTTGGATGCCATTAGTGTGGCCTGCTGAGAGAGCAGTGAGGCCAGGCGCCGCAACAACCTGAGACAGGAAAAATAAAACAAATTTAAAAAATAAAACTAATAAACACATGCATTTCATGTGATGCAGCTGGCCAAGAAGGTTGTGTCCTATTACCAGAACTCCGAGTCAACTCCCAGCAATGCCACTGCCATCAATGGCTGTGCATCAAAAGAAGCACCACTGGCTCTATTCGCCAGACCAAAATATTGGTTGGTCAAAATCATCACTTGCACAAATGATGGTGAAAAAGCACAGAGAATCTCCGCTGTTTAATTAAACCACATTCAAGAATGTGATCATTTCCACAATCACAGAACAACTGCAGATCAGCTGTAGAGGTTAAGAAGTTATACTGACTAAAATGATCAGTAACTGGAACTTTTAGGTCCTTGAAATCAGTATCGGTTGAAAATGCTCCTATTGGTTGGGCTCTAATGGAAAGTCTCTGCAGGTTCCAACAGTACTCCAGTATTGGATGGCTGCCAACACTTTCACTTTTAACTGAGGAAAATATATCCTTCAACAAAAAAAAAAAAAAAAAACCAGAGCAATATTTGGTAGATTTGACTGATTTGTTACATGAATATTACCATAGGAGAGGACATGGTTTTCCCTTTTTCTAAGCGAGCCTTGGCATCTTCATAAGCGAGCCTTGGCATCTTCATGATCTGGAGCAAAAAAACAAACAAACAAACAAAAAAAAAGCTCCTCCAATTCCTTGACTACCGCTCCTACATTTAAGAAACCTTCCAGTCCATGTCAACCACGGGAGAACAAACAAAAAGTTGTAAAAATAGTGTTTATGCAGTATTTGTCCATTTGTTTTTAAGAAATACAAGCAAAATATCTGGAAGAAGCAGACAGAGAAGCTTCCACTCTTCTGAAGGCACACCATCATGGCATAGCACATTTTTAAAGTTTATAGTCAGTGTCCACCCAAAAAATGAAGGCTTAGGATCTAAAAAGATTAAATAATGGGTCAAGCTTGGAGTAGAAGCGAGAAAATACCCACAGAACCTTGTTTTCACTTGTTTGGGCTTTTTGTTTCTTTGCGGAGGACTGCACACCCAAAGCTTTCCCATAATGTCTCATGGTGATTTCCAGAGACTATATTTTGGAAATTATGACAGGACATATGAGACCTTTCATACACAACCTAAAGAGGGGAATGATGTGTGGGCTTCTCTGAACAGAGATTGGGTTGCAGAACCCCTACAGGTAGCATATCCCCTTTCACAGAGCCTGAGATACACCACTAACTGCTCCTACATATAACTACCAGCTAATATATTAAAGTACATAAACAAATGACTGCACCCAGGAAACAAAATTCATTCTGTTAGAAGCTTTAAGTAATGGTTAACGCACAAATATTACACTCTTCTATACGCCTGCAAATACAATAAACGTCACGTGCTGAAATAAACTGTGGCTATACAGAAGAGAGGTTTGCAATTTTTTCAAAAGGACATCTTAATAAAGGGCGCGTGCAAGATGAGCTGGTATTTAACCACCTGACCATGGTATGTATGTTAACCACAAAAATCCATCATTAGCATACATGCTAAAGATCCAAGGCTACATCTAGCATACGTGCAAAATGTAATCACTCCACTCCCTGGCCTTTCACTGAGCATGAGTTCATCTGTATTAGACCTGCATTCACCAAGGTCCGGTCAACACTCTCAGGTTGCAGCAGGTACTTTCCACATTGTTTTCATTGGCACAGCAGTTTGAGCCTAAAGAGAAACAGAAGGCACTCTGTACAGTGGCTCTAGCTGTACCAACATCATATTAAAGTCAGGTTTACGGAGGACTACAGGTTTTCCAAAACAGTTTTCACAATACTGTCTGATTTATATATTGATATTATATTTATTTATTTGTATATATTCAAAATGAAAAGTACCACACACACACACACACACGTGAAGTCTGATCCCTGTGGACCATGAGATATTTCAGTTTTTCATTTTTAATACTGCATAAATATGGGGTGCTTTGTACATTAATGAGGAAAAAAATGAAGAGTGAAAAATTTAAAGGGGTCTGTACCCACTGTATGTATGTATGTATATGTATATACATAAAATAACTGGTCACTGACTCTGGATTCTAAGGTCTAAGAGTAGCTTTCTCTGAATCAGCTCTGATCAAAACATCAAAATGTCATGGGCCATGTTAGAGATCCATACAGCAGCTGTGCACTCCCTGGCAGGGTACTTCCTCCTGTAATGTGAATACTGGGCTAAATTTTCATCAACAGTTGCTTGATCACATGCTCTGGTCAAGCAGCTGCCTAACTGGTTACAAGTCAGGCAGCCAGGGAAAGCAGCACTAGGGAAAGTAGCGGCAGAAGGCACCTCGCAGCCTATTAATACCCCAACATTTTGAGAAATGCGGGATTGCCCCTGTAAGGAGAAAACATGCAGACTGAAAGACTGACAGGCTGGAAGAGTCACTGTGCATTGTGCTATACGTAAGCACAGACAGGCCAATCACATGTTTAGAAGCTGTGTAATCTTGGATGAGGTTTGGGAATGGAAACTATGTGGGGTCCCCTGCTGACCATTCTTTCCACTGTTACTGTAAAATGAACATCTGCCTGACATAAGATACCAGGACTTTTATCTGGTATGTCTTTTATATACATTGAAAAAAATATATATCATTATATATAAAACTAATCCAGTCCCCATTTTTATATATAGTCATGACATAGCAACATGAACAATTACTCACATATATTTTACATAATTTAGCAAACTTATAGAGCTACTTAGAGGGGTAGGCAAATCAGGGGGTTTTATCAGGCTCTCTTACTGAAAAGGGAAGGGAAAGTGCAGACCTGCACCACCAGCTGGATGCATTCAAAACAACATCATTCATTTCAACATAGGGATATTTCTGTACCAGATTAAGAACTCCTTTTCCAGCATTTTTGCATTATTAAAGAGTTAAGATGCCATCAAAGTAGAGGTTTGATGAAATGCTCCATTTTAACGAAACTGGAAGAATTGTTCACAGCAGTGATGAAAGATCAATGCCAATTAAATTTACATAACAGAAAATGATTAGATAAAAATTGTTACAAATATGCTGCCTGACAACGCTTAAGGAAACGGTCTGGACAAAAGGCAGAGAGATACACAGTGATATTAAAGCAAAACAGCGTTGAAAGCAAACTTCTTTTTATGAGATTTGCTATGATTGTACATTTATTTACTTTACATATAAACACTCTGAAGACTCACTGGTCATTCTGATTAACATAAAAAGTTGCTATATTTATGCTGTTGACATTTCAATGCCTAATTTAGAGTTAGTATGTTACTCTACACTAAACAACTTCACATCAAAACATCCATACGTCAATGACTACGTTATGCGGAATTTACTGGCGGAATTCTGAACTCTGACCGAATAGAACTGTAAACTCCAAAACTCTCGTGAACAGGTGCTAGCACCAGTGATACCCCTGTGCATTTTTTTTGTGGTTGGGGGTAGTTCAGTCTTTTTCTATCAGTGAATCATCTGAAAGTACTTCGGAAAGTACAAATGAATATGGAATGTGAGGTTATACAGTCTGTAGTGTGCATTCCCATCAGTTAAATGTTTGGAATGCAGAAAGCAAGGAGAACAACAAACTACATTCATTCCCTTTAGCCTTCGATGTCTGTCTCCTATTAATATAGTTATGACATTCCTGCCTGAACTCTCAGGGAGACCTGAGGGTCCAGTCGTTCAAGTTCGGAATGGTGTAATTCACTGTGGTTTATTTTAAAGAACTGAAAAGAATGAGGAAGACCATCAGAGGCAACTACACATACCTAAGAACGAGGTGGCACTTTCAGTTCAGCTTACTGGCTGTATACTTATCAGCCACTTATAGAACGTGCAGCTCTAGTTACTCCACCACTATAGCACTTCTACAGCCCTCTCTGACACCCTTTGAGCTTGGCGGGAACGGTTGGAATGTCTGATTTGATTAACACGTGAACTAAGCAGGAGTTCCTGAAGAAGTATACAAGTATATGACTCACAGGCACAGAAGCAGAGCGAAGCCTGCAATGTACTCGTTCCTCTGCGCTCTGAAAAGCTTCATGTGGATGTGTTCGATGGCCACAGGGTTGTTGGACAAGTCCACCTTGTCAGTTACGCTATACTTCCGCACTTCTCTGAAAGCATCTATGAATACACACACACACACACACACACACACACACACACACACACACACACACACACACACACACACACACACACAC
>JBBIGB010302738.1:0-11389 GCA_037577075.1 Alestopetersius hilgendorfi | reverse complement strand
TGTGTGTGTGTGTGTGTGTGTGTGTGTGTGTGTGTGTGTGTGTGTGTGTGTGTGTGTGTGTGTGTGTGTGTCTGCTCTACCCATCATAATCATTTATCACACACTGTAGTTTCTGTTTGATATCTCGACCTGAATTTCCCACTAAAAAGCAGAAGACGGTGTGATTTCCTCAGGAGAGTGTCCGCTGCTTCCTGCGGGCGTTTGTGGCTCCTCTGTCCTGGGCGGCCGTGCTACAGAACAGCTCTCAGCTCAGCGTGGAGCAGCTGCGGACGCTGCTGTGGGCAGCCAGACCCTTCGTGGAGGCGACATCATCTTCTCCACTGACCCTGCCGTCCAGACTGCAGAGAGCACACCTGGAGGAAATGTGAGGAACCATCGAGGAGCACAAGCTTCACAAGTTCTCTCTTCTGAAATGTTCAAATAATGCTTTTCTGTTCTTTTATTACATCAGTCTATCTCTCTTTGTCTCATTTTATTTATACACTTTTATAATTAAACCACTCCCCCTTTACCCTCATTACTCTCTTTAAATCTGTCCATCTATCTTCCCTCACCTGTGTTTATTTTCTGCCTTTTCTCCCTCCTTTCCTTATATCTTCTTCTTTATCTTTCCATTCTTGTTGTTTCTTTCTTCATTTGCCTCCTTTTCGTTCTATCTCTCTGTCTCTTTTTCATTCTTTATATTTATTCTTGCTTTTTTGTTATTGATTTTAATCGCTTTCCTGTCATTTTTTACATTAAAAAAATTCTCTTTTGTTTCTTCGTTCTTTCTTAATCTGTTTTTTTTTCTTTGTGGCTTTCTTTTTCTGTCTTTCTTTTTGTTCCTCCCCTGAACAGGATGAAGCTGTTCAGTGAGGTGTTTGGCTCTCTGTCTGAGGACCGGAGGGATGAGATCAGTCGGTGGATGAGGGAGAGGGTTGTGGAAATCGATCCTGTCTGTCTTCCAAATCAAGTCACTCCAAGCGTCCCTCCAAAGCCTGTGCAGGCCTCTGCTTCGACTTCACCTGATCCAGTGAAAGACGCCCCGAGCCCCTGTAAGTCACTGTTAACCCTTTCAGCATATGAAGCCTCAAACTCAAGGTACTGAAGAACTGACGTATGTATCATTACCTCTGTATCATTGTCCTATAAAAGCACTGGTTTGTCTTACACTATGCAAAAATGAATGATCCACTAAGGTTTTACACACACACACATACACACACACACATATGCACACACACATATGCACACACACACATACACACCTGTTGTGTACCAGAAAACGGCCAAGACTTTGCACACGCGCACCAACCCCCCACTCCACCCTCTTGCCAGCTGACAATTTTTAAAAATATTGTGATTAATTACATGGTTTTCAGCTATTGCGGTGTCATATGCAACATAGTAATTAATTCAAAATTAATGTATACGCACACTTACATTTTAAAATACTGCTATATGAACAAAGATGCAATAACATTTGGTTTGCAAACTTTTTTAACAGCAATGTTCCCTTTAACACAGTTACAGTTCAAATATTTCTGTAAATCTCAACTTAGAAAATAATCAAATCAAATATTCGCTGCTCAGAGCCGCCCCAAACATAAACAACCAGCACAAAGATGGGGGGCGTGGCACACGAGGCCCAAACGTCACAGTCAACTGTACTCAGAGGCAGGAGGTTTGAAAGTAGATTCAAGAATGTTATTTATTTCTCCTTGTTGCTGTTTGGCTGCTGCCCTGTGATGCTGTAGTCCAGACTTCCCTCCGTGGAGCGTCTCAAGTGTTCATGTGTTTTTTGTTTTGTTCTTCTTAAAGCCCTGTATTTTTATTACTTTAAATTAAATTCACTTATTACTGTATTTACCTGCTTATACCGAAGAAAACAACAGCGCATACCAATTACAGGACAGTCTATACAGTAGTAACATCAATATTTACATTCTAGCACTGCAGTGTAAACTGTACAGTACGGGTTTACCTTTGCATTTTCTTTAAGGCTAATTAGTTTAAAAAAGGAATTAAAGTGTTTTGGGAGCATATTTAGTGTTTACGCTATAAAAATAGGCATTTTAGGCATTTTTTTCTACCAAAACACAACAGTGCATTTTTTCACTATACACGGGTGTTCTTGGAGCATAACCCTAAACAGCTTGAGGGCCAAAACTCTACTGAAGACAAACACAAACAACTGGTACAATCAAGGGGAAGTGTGAAGGTAGCATGAGGGTGGACTGACACAGGGGGGATGAATCATTGGAACTTGATTCATACACAGACAGGAACCAATAAAAACATAACACTTATTGCTAAATTTACAGCCGGCTTAGCTGTAAGTGTTCCCAGCCGGCCGAGGATTTAGCAATAACACCCACACTCGTCAAAATAAGAGTCACAAGATCAGAGAATGCACCGGCTGGCGATGGATCATGCAGCCTCTCTGGGTTTTCCACCAAAGTCCTCATGAGGTCAAGGTTATTTTAACACTGAATCTGTCTCTATTCTCTGTTCTATTGATCTAGACACTGACCAGATGAATGGGGTGGCAGGTGATAATAACACATCCAACAGGACACGACGAAGTTTAGCAGGCAGTGACAGAATGGGGAATCCCAATAAACCAACAGAATCCCCAGCAAATCAGCAGAACCCCAATAAACCAACAGAATCCCCAGCAAACCAGCAGAACCCCAATAAACCAACAGCATCCCCAGCAATCCAGCAGAACCCCAATAAACCAACAGAATCCCCAGCAATCCAGCAGAACCCCAATAAACCAACAGCATCCCCAGCAATCCAGCAGAACCCCAATAAACCAACAGCATCCCCAGCAATCCAGCCGAACCCCAATAAACCAACAGAATCCCCAGCAATCCAGCCGAACCCCAATAAACCAACAGAATCCACACCAAACCAGCAGAACCCCAATAAACCAACAGAATCCACACCAAACCAGCAGAACCCCAATAAACCTGCAGGATCCCCAGCAAACCAGCAGAACCCCAATAAACCAGCAGAAATTCCAGCAAACCAACAGAACCCCAATAAACCTGCAGAATCCCCAGCAAACCAACAGAACCCCAATAAACCAGCAGAAATTCCAGCAAACCAGACCAAAACCCCAGGCGCCAGCAATGACACTTCACCACAAACTGCTGGGAATGCTGAAAAGAATCCAAACAAGGTAGAAAGCCCTCCAGGGAATGAGAACGGGGAGGGAAATGTAAAAGAGACAGTCACTCAGAGTCCAGAAAAACAAGACAGCAAAGGAAAGGAGGTAGATTCTGGGAACAGGGACAGCACAAACTATAGCAAAGGGCAGATGGTCACCAAAGACTCGAGCACGGTGAAACTGGGAACAGGGGGCAATGAGGAGAAGAACTCAGGAAAAGATGAGAAGCAGTATGGCGAAGGGAGTGTGGGAGCCAAGGAAAGAAATAGTATGAGTATATTCCATCCTCCGTGACATAGTCCAAGTAGAAGAGGATGAATAGAGGCTTTCTATTCATTGGACCGTGTGTTTGTACTTCTGTCTGTGTGTGTGTGCACATGGAGACATCTACAAGTAGATGGAGACTCCACTGGTGTTTGTTGTTTTATAGCATTTTAAAGCTTAAAGCCTGCTTTGAATTCATCATGGTTGTGACATTGCAACCATGAACCATTAGCATATTTACTAATATCAGCTCCAACCATTCAGCCAACAGCAGTTTAACTCTGATCGCTCTCCCTACAGCAATTAAGCCCCGCCCATTCAGCATACAGCAATTTAGCCCCGCCCATTCTGCCTACAGCAATTTAGCCCCACCCATTCTGCCTACAGCAATTTCGCTCCGCCCATTTCTCATGCAGCTGTTCAACTCCACTCATTCACAGTACAGCAGTCTAACCCCGCCCATTCAGCATACAGCAATGTAGCTTCGCCCATTTAGTCCTGCCTATTCAGTCTACAGCATTTTAGCAGTTTAACTCCACCCATTCACAGTACAGCAGCCTAACGAACAGCCTGCGGCAGTTTAGCTACTTCACTTTTAGCCCATGAAATATTAGCACATTTACAAATGAAAGCTCTGCCCAACAACACTGTAACTCCACCCATTCACCCCACAGCAGTTTAGCCACACCCTTTCAGGATACAGCAGTTTAGCTCCATCCATTCAGCATACAGTGGTTTAGCTCATCCCATTTAACCCTCAGCAGTTTAGCCTCACCTATTTATATTGAACCGACGTGGACTGGAGCTCTTGTTTGCTCTCATTAGCATCAGCATTTTTCATTTTTACTTTATATTACAATTATTTTAAGCATCTAATTGCCATACAGATGCTTATTTTCTGACATTCATCTTTGTGCATGCTCTAGAATTAGTGCTGCGTATTAAGTTTTCACTGAAGATTACATGTGTACTGTAAAGTGGAATTCTCCAGAATTTTTCAACCTAAAATCTGCATCTGGCTTAAACAGTCAGTCATCCCAGATGATAATCTGGACACGTTTATTGATACTTAGATCAGAAAAGACATTGATTCACTAATAATGGACAAACATCTATGAGTGTTTGAGTTTTTCAGTCAAAAGTATTTTCAGAAAGTGGATGACCAGATAGAGGCACGGTTGAAAAACACTGGAACATTCCTGGTATGGGTGGTGATTCATTCTGATTCTGATTGCTCCAGCCAACCCATACTATGCTGGATGTCCCAGAAAGCCTTGGTTGAAGAGTGAGATCTTGAGGATGATGGGACGCTTCTTTGTGCGGTTGCCTGAGATGGACTTGAGGGAAATCCAGACTGATGAGGTCAGTCAATGGTACATTCCTACTGCAACTGCATGCAGTATTTCCTTTTATTATTTTATTTTTCACCCAGTTATATTCCTAATTT
Organism: Alestopetersius hilgendorfi; assembly: GCA_037577075.1. Lineage (NCBI taxonomy): Eukaryota > Metazoa > Chordata > Actinopteri > Characiformes > Alestidae > Alestopetersius > Alestopetersius hilgendorfi. The sequence continues at coordinate 6,524 of JBBIGB010302738.1, read as the reverse complement.
AGTCCGACTCTGCCTGCTAGCTGGGACTCCCCCAATCACACAATGCTATCATGTTGCTTCAGGACCGTCACATATTATTGAACCACCACAATTCCTGTACCATTGAACAGCTTCTACACTCTTGGAGGAGAACACTAACCGCCACTTGTGTTACGTCAGTAATGAACACCTGTGTGTAGACCAAAGAGTGCAAAGACTTCCAGCCTCAGTGATGCTTGTAGCATTGCTGGGGGACAAATATAAAGAAGTTTTTGGAAGTGAGCACAAAAAATGCATGCATGTGTCTTCACCTACTATTAACAGTACATCTTTCTTTCAGCTCTGCAAGTTCTTCCAGACTCCTGAGTTCCCATCTTCCTTCGCTAAACCCGATGGGCTTCCGGGGATGACTGGCCGTATGTTCCTTCTTCGACTCAGGCAGGAATGTTTCAATAGCAGCCAGACCTTCTTGACCCATTTGGACAGGTAGGAGGCCTCCATATGAGTGGAACATTCAGCCCAACACAAGTTCATGCTTTTGATCTTTTTATATTATATAATTTAATATATGAAATCACAGAATGTATGGGGGAAAATGGTGTTAAAAATTATATTTTCCTATATAGATAAAATGTCTTGACTCAGATTTGTATCTCCTGGCCAGCTTTGCTGTACGATTTACTGTTTACATTGCCATACATCCAAATGCAAAGTGGGGTCATGTTAGGGCTGGGCGATTTGGCCTAAAATCAAAATCGTGACTAATTGAACATTTTAACTCGATTACAATTCATAAACGATAATTTTATTTATTTTTTAATTTTTTTGCCCTCATAGTTCACTGACAATTTTGTACAGTAAATGACCCATTATGACGTTCTCTTTATTTCTTTTCAGTCGTCTTTTACACCTGGAATACTTTGTAAAAAGGTCTTCAGGCATAATGAATACTATTTTATTCTGATCCATATCGGCCAGCCGTAAACCTGTTCTCTGCTTCTTTGGCCAGGCTTGGCTCTCTCATCTGTTTCTATGACGATACCTCATCCTTGAATGCCACACTGAGTAAGTGGCTTCTGTCCCAGCTGGTGGACTGTGATGACACAGGAATCAACCAGGTCTGCAACAATTAGGGCTTTACTATTAATCATAGTTTCTACCATTATTGTCATATCAGGGTCCATGATGAGATCACTGTTAAGGAATTATGACGTTTCTTCCCCTACCTCTCCTCCTCCATGCTCATGCATCGGTGCCCCTCTCTCTCTCACACACTCTTAGATAAGGCGAGTCTTGGGGAGGAAAGTTTTATCAGAAGGTGTAGCTCCTCCAACCCTGGAGCTCTTGCGTATTCTGGGTTCCGGGGTGTCCATCCTGCCTCCCTCCAAACTGTCTGACCTCAGCGAGGAGACTTTGAGGGGTGACATGTCTAGCTTGAGCCAGGCCTCATGGAACCCAGCACAGGCCAAAATCCTGGCCAAAAAACTCCTGGAGAAGGTCAAGGTTAGATCTGATTATGAGATGGTTCTGTCCTTGGAACCTGAAGAATACAAATAAGACTTTCTGTGGTGCAGAAGAACATAAAATAAGTAACATAAATGACACATAAATAAACTGTTGATACAAACTCTTCAAAACGTTTGACATCCTCAAGCCATTTACTTATTTATTTATTTATTTATTTATTTATTTATTTATTTATTTATTTATTTATTTATTTATTTAATTATTTATGTTTATTGTTAATAATTTTTTTAAAACCATTTTTCAATCTCACCTCCTTCCGAGACATTTTTTGCAGTCCATAATAATTTCAACACTGAAAATGTAGCCAATGTCTCGCCGATTGTGCTGCTGGAAGTGAATGGCTAGACTTCTGAATGTGTAATGAGGAAAAGGTCCATTTCGTCACCTACTGCAATTGTTTAGAGTTCCAGCTTTAATCATTATTGTTTAATTATGCAGGTCCGCTATTAGTGACGAGGTATGTCCTCATCCTGCTTTTGTTGCCAGGCTCTTTTCTGCTTCTCCCCTTTAGGACATCAACAGTGATAGCCTCTTGTCTCTGGGCTCAATTGTGAGAGGGGTGGAAAGTGAAGTGCTGAGGAAAGTTCAGCTGAAAGGACTGCTGGGAAATGATACCCTGAAGAACATGACTGAGAAGATGTCGAATTTGCAGAAAAAGGCTGTGCTGGAAGCGGTGAGAATTATGTGTATTAAAAAAAAAAAGCTGTGACTCGGTAAGGCATGGACTCCACAAAACCTCTGACGGTATGCTGTGGTATCTCCACCAAGACATTAGCAGCAGATCCCTCATGTCCTGTGGCTTGTGAGGTGGATCAGACTAGACCAGCACATCACACAAATCCTTGATCTGATCGAGATCTGGCAAATTTAGAGGCCAAGTCAACGCCTTGAGTGTTGCTCAAACGGTTTCTGAACAGTGTTTGCTGTAGGGCAGGGTGCATTAACCAGAAGAAAGAGGCCACTGCCAATATTGGAACACCATGACCATGAAGGGGTGCAGTTGGTCTGCAGTAATGTTTAGGAGGATGTTATGTATCAAAGTCAGGGTTAGGGTTAACATCCACATGAATGCAGGATCCAAGGTTTCCCAGCAGAACATTGTCCAGAGCATCCCAGATGGTGCAAATGAGAGGGTACAAAAGGGCAAAAGGGGGTTCAATCATTAAAATCTATATAATTTTGACACATTTTCTTCATGTGTTTCTCAGATGCGCTCCAGTGTAAATGAGTCTGATTTGGTAAGAGACGTGCCAGACTGTCTTCTCACCTCGCTCTCACCCTTCACTCTGGAGAAAGCAGGACTCAGTTCCATGGATAACCTTAATGGCCGTGGCTGGACCCGCACACAGGTATACACACACACACACACACACACACACATACACACACACACATACACAGAAGTAATTACACCCACTAACACAGACTCTGGTGCAGGCATATACTGTAGAGATGCATACAGCAGTAACTCTTGAGCCCATAAATCAGAATCCGCAGTGTAACCTTAGCAACCACAACAAGGAACAATGTGGAAAAAGATGTGTCCTGTGGCATAAAAACAACCTGCACATCTGGGCTATGACCTATTAGTTATCTGTTGTTTTACACAGCTACTTTATCCTGTATCAACTGACTAATGAAAACTTTTTATAGCATCATTACATAACCTCTGGTACCCCCAGACAAGGATCTTCACTGTTCTTTCATTGTTTTCCCACTTTTCTTCAGTCTGTTTACCTTTTGAAGAAGGTTTTGGGCTCACAGATCAGGCCTGACTACATAAGGTGAGTTAATTTATGTTAAAAAGTGATACTGACACTCATAAATCAAACATTAGATAGATACACTGGAAAACCCACTTCTTTTTTTAACAGAAAGCTGGGCCAGGCTGTCCAGGGCATAACTTGCAGCATGATCAATGGCATTAATCAAAGCTATATCTTGGAAACAGCCCAGATGCTCTCCAAGTCCTCTAACTGGTTGTCCAGGATACAGGTAAGGACTAGTAGTGGGACAACATCATGTACCTGTGTACAGTATGACCAAAGTGTTGTTAGAACATGCTGACTGAATAATTTTACCACTAGTGCTACAGTACAATACTGCATCATGACTGCTCCGTGTCTTGTCCTCGTATTTTAGTGTTTAAAACTCCCCTACCCGCAATTTTCAAGCTTATTTAGTATTAGTAAGCTGTGCCCTATCCAAACATGCGGGTAGAGAGAGTTATTTCAATGTTTCTTTTGTTTTTTCGCTTGTCACACGCTGCTAATACTAACCGCCAATGCTAATGGTTTTTAGCATTCTTTATGGGTAATGCATTAAACTGAGTTAACACGAAATTAAAGTGTTCTGGGAGCATATTTGTGGACATATTTAGGGTTTACACTATAAAAATAGGCATTTTTAAGCTTTTTTGTTTTTACCAAAACACAACAATGTAGTTTTTCACTATACATGGGTGCATTTGGAACGTAACCCCCGCGAAAAGCAGGGGATTACTGTAGTATCAAATGGCTCTTCTCTATTATGCTGACCCTCGCTTGTTGCAACAAACATTTTGGTCGGTTTAGCGCTGTCACATTACTTACATTTTCAAGTTTATATAATATTTTTCAATAACAAAGGCATGCAAAATTGAGTGCTTACCTCCCCCATCCCCCACACCCAAGATGAACTTCACTGAAATTTATTAATAAAACATAATTCATCACTAATAAGGAAATTCTTTATTTTTAACGAGCACGGAGGTGTCCAATCCAATATATGCTGAGGCCACTATTAGATGCTTTACAGTAACAGCCGTTCAAGTAAGCTGAGCTGTCTTAGGTGTTTGTTCAGATCTAATGTCTCCTCTTAACTGGAACTGTTCTGAGGCACCATTTGCACACAGACTTTCTCACAACCTCTGCTTTTTCAACCCTTATTTCCATTTTTTGTCCCCTAATACTTCCTCCAGGTGCACTGCATTGCTGAAAAGCTGTTTCAGAGCCTGGAGCAGCAGAGGCCCGGGTACTTTTCCAATGTCAGTGACTCGGAGCTCCAGGCCATCCCTGCTCTGCTGCTGATCCACCTTCCGTAAGTTTCTTTCGCAGAACAGCCTTTAAGCTGCAGTTAGTAGAAATGAGAATGGGCTGAGGCTGAAGATTTAAACAGGTGCATCATCCAGGACCCTCCCCTTCCTGCCTGCTTCCCTCCAGCCCTGACTCCTAAGGCAATTATTCAGGAACTGGTTTCTCAGTTAGTTGCTGTCTATGACCAAAAAAATGACCTGATATAATACCTCACAGCCAAGCCTTCGTAGTTATATTTCAGCTAGAAGCTTGGCTGAGAAGAAATGGCACTAACCCAGTCTCAGTTCCCAGAGCTCCCTCCAGCTCTGAAAGGTCGCCTCAACGTTTTCCCTTGTTTTATCCTGGGCCTGGTCTAATTCCTGCTGTAGAGGGGGGCCCACAGCGCAGACACTCCTCTTGGATCTGATTGGTTGTTTTGATTTCAGTGCAGCGGACTCTTGTAGAGGCATTAGGAATGCTAGGTGGAGCCAAAATGGCATATATTTCCTAATGATGATACCAGTGCCGATTAAAAGTTCAGCAAGTTAATTTAATGAAATGCATTGGTTGTTGGTTTGACATATGGATAAATGTGTCTGACACTGATGTTGATTGACAGATACAGATACTCTTAGAATGCAGGCCTACATCATCACACATTTGCCTCATACTGGGTTTTGTTTGTTAGGTCATGCCGGTCTAAATGAATGATGGAAGAATGCTGCATCGGTCTAATTGTCGACACTATCTCTGAGAGATCACGAGTTTCATGCCCTGGCTTTTCCTTTTGTTTCCTTATATGCACCTTTTTACCCTATATGAAACATACATGAAACCCAGTGTAATAGAAACACAACCATGTGTACAGGGTGAAGGCAATTCAAGGTCTCCCAGCCACTGTGTGTCCTTGCTTCCTGGAGAAGATGAGTCAGGCCAACCTGTCGTGCCTCCCGAACAGTGCACCGTCACGCCCTGTGCTCCGAGACAGAGCTCTCCGCTGCTTGGTGAGCACTCAAACACAGAAACCACTGCTGTAACTGGTACAGTTTTTTTTTTTAAAAATATTGACGATTATGGATCATAATACTTGGGTGTAAAAATGCCTTGGTTTGCATTAAACTTGAGACGTTCCCTTTGAGACGTCTATGGTTTACTTTTTCCAAACTCAGTATAACACCCAAGTACCAAGATGTGCCCCTCCCACGATTCAAATGAAGACACCTTGAATCTATCTTAGTTATGGTCCCCTACAAGAGTTTGGTTTGTTGCTTCAGGGCAACAAGATGCTGCAGGGGTACTAAAATGCCAAGGTGTTTTATATGGAATGAGGAACAAACAAGCACTAAATATATTAGAAGTTTTATTGCAACAACAACAAACACTTTTACAATTATTTTATCAATCAGTGGGTTAGAGATTAGCTGCACAGTGATTTTGTGCTCCTATATAAACACACACACACACACACACACACACACACACACACATATATGTATAAACCTTGGTGTTTTTGTACCCTTGTAGCATATCGTTGCCCTGAGGCAACAAAGCAAAAGTGGTCTTACTGCACAATGTTGCCTTGAGGCAATTTTACAAATTTTTTTGCTTCTTCACATATTCATGTGCATCAAAGATTTTTAAACCTGTTAAACCTGTTCAAAAGTGAAATTTATCTTACCTTCTGCTAGCAGTGTGTCCAACCCAGCTCTTGGCTGAAAAAGGATTGCTTCACCCTCAGACGAAAGGTCAAACCTCCAACCACCTCAAATTTTATTGGTCCCAGACTAATCATCAGACTTTTAATGCTATGTTTATATTTTTTATTGGGCAGTGGGTGGGCCAAAATAATGGTTTGTTGCATGCAACACCATGCCACAGAGGGTTAAATATGTGTATACAGTCATGTGAAAAAATTAGGACACCCTTTGAAAGCATGTGGTTTTTTGTAACATTTTTAATAAATGG
>JBBIGB010302714.1:0-11390 GCA_037577075.1 Alestopetersius hilgendorfi | reverse complement strand
ACACAGACACGGAGGAAAAGCTAATCTTAAAAGTCTCCAAGTGTTCAGAATCTACAAAGCCCACAGCATATTCTCTCTTGGTGCTAACAGAACTAGTCCTAGTGCTTACTCTGTTAGCCGGGACAGGAGAGTTTAGAAAACCACGATAGGGAGAGAGAGAGAGAGCGGGGGAGAGAGAGAGAGAGAGAGGGTGAGAGTCTGAAAGCCCCATGAGGCTGCGTTTACAAGACGCGTCTTGTTGATGCTTGGCAGTAGGCGTGTCTTCCACGCCGGGAGCGGAGCAGCGGCAACCAATCGCTGTTGAGCAGATTTGAATGGTGGGCGCTCACGGAGAAATGCCTCCGTTGAGCGTTCACGTGAACGCAGCCTGAATGCGCGCGTCTGTGCTGCAAGTAAAGCGCATGCGCACGATCGGTTTGAAATCGGCAATACGTGTGAGTGATCGGCCGATCACCGATCAGGCCGATCAGTCCAGAAATCGGCCGTTTCCGATCGGTGGCCGATCGATCGGTGCTTCCCTAGTATTTTCTAATTAGCTTTAGATGGAACACATTTCGATTGGAGAAAAAAAATCTGTCTTGTGGGGAAATTTTGACTTACTTTCTGCTTCTTTGTAAAGAATTTTCTTATGTTTGTTGTTTCTGGGGAGGGAGCAACTATTGAACTAAGAATCAACCAAGAATACCCTAACCAAGAATTAATGTGGCGTAGGGCCTCGGTTTCCAAACTTTTTGGGACAATGGGCCTAACGTTCCGTGCTCTAGTTTTGAGCAGCCTGTCTATGCACTGAGGATTCACTTCACTTGCATGTGATGAGTTGGAGGCAATCCCAGATTTCCAGTGGTTTGTGTATTCTCCAATCAATGAAATAGAATGGATTGGGTGAACTAATATTTTATGTTAAATGTGGAGGGTTCCAAACAAATAATTCAAAAAAATGTGAAGGGGACGTGAATGTGAAGGGGATTGAATGGCGGCAATACCCATGTTGCTAGTGGTGATTTACCAGCTGTATTTTGTTTTTATTTGTAGCCTTTATAGACTTCTTTCAGAATTTTGATTTGTACATCATTGTTAGAAATAAGCCTTGTGTTTGTTAACTTAAGATTAATTATACATATACAATGTTATTTCTGAGTAGACCCAGTAGCTGGACTGTTATGTTTTTTTCTGAATGAGTAGAAGTGATGGACTGCAGCCAAAAGGAGATTTCCAACAATCTAACTGTGAAATCAGTTTTTAGTAATTTGTTTGAAGATGAACATGATTCTTAAAAAGAATCTAGGGTAGTACTGTATGCCAAAGGCTTTCCTCCCTCCCTCACTTTGTTCATAATCTCTAGGTCAGTGCTGCTGTAGTCACTGCCTAATGACAAATGAGAGAGAGAGAGAGAGAAAGAGAGAGAGAGGCAATGAAAGACGACAAGAGAACACTTGCACACGTGAGAGAAATAGCTCAGTTGCACTGGAAATTATTAGTGGACGTCTGGAGGACAGACAAGGGCAAGAGGCCGAGGCACTAAAGCAACAGCGCATATAAAGTCTGCTTCCCTGGTAAGTGACTGTTGATGCAATCAATTTTCTTGGAAGACTTACACACAAGGAAATCAGGTGAAAGAACACACAATAATGATACATTACATACATTGATACATTGTTTACATACATTAAATATTCATATTCGACATGTTTATATAAATCTTATGTTCAGTATTTTAACAAGCCATTCTAAGATTATAAAATATATGCCACATGTAGTCTAGAAAAGTATATTGTGTAGCTTATGTCATTTTGAGGAAGTCATCAAGTTTGTACAAGCAGATATTCTGGCCTATATTATACTTAGATAGTAAAAAGCTGGTCCTTGCTTCTGTATGAATTTTGTATAGAGACTAGGTGTTTTCTAAGTTCTCTAAAGTTAAGTGTATGTAGGAGTTCATCAGTGCGAAGATGCGGTAAGCTGTACAGTAAGCTGCTTGCTTTGGTGATTCAGGCTAGTGGTGTAATCAGAGAATTAGGTCATGTCGTCTGTGGGACTACCAAGCTTGTTTACCTAGCAACAATAGTAAAGAGAACTGATTGCACTTTTAACAACAGTAAACAGCATGTATGGCTCCACTCCTGTGCTACCTACATGTAACATTCATACATGCATAGTGTACCTTAATTGCAGACAGTAGTAAGGCAATCCCTGAGTTAATACATTGTTCTTATAGTTAGCCCCTTGAGGTTAACATGTTAATGAGGCACCTGGCCTGGCACAAAGCCCATATAGCTCTCCTACTCCTTACTCATGTACCTATTTGTGTTGTCCTCACAGATCTTATAGAGAAGCAGTGAAGATGTCCAAGGACCAGCTGGACTCGGTGGCAAACCATATGGAAAGTCTGCTGTTGGTGGCTGTGCAGCTGCAGGCCCAGTGTCAGGAGCAGAGCGTGCAGCTGACTGCTCTGACCACCCAGCTGAGGGAGGAGGCGCAGAACCTTCGCAAGCAAAGTACTCAGGCTGAACAGGACATGGCTGAGATGCATAAAACACTTGAAGAGTTGATGGACACTAAGGTGGCCTTTGAGGCCAAGGAGAGGCAGGCCCGCAAGCTCAGCAAACAGCTATGAGCCATGTCATGGAGAAACCTACAGGTAGAAGCCAGATTCTTTTCAGAAATAAGTTATGACGGAAATGGGAAAAGTATGGAATATCACATTAACTTGTATATTCCGGTGCGAAAGAGAGAAAAAAATATCTCCTTCTTGTATCAACAACTCAGTGGCAAGTGTGAAGCTTTGCTTTTTGTATGTGGCACTATGCAAGACTAACTCTATTATGCTACATCTTCATGACTAGTTGATAAGATTCTTGCTTGTTCTAAATCACCAGATAATTAATGTTTACACAGTGGATAAAGACTGAAGTGTAATAAATTTTATTAGAAGTATTCCAATAAACAAAAATACAATTATTACAATAAATCAGAACAAAAACAATACCTGTTTTTTTTTTATTAAATCTCAGAATACAGACATTAACAACATTAGAAGTAAATAGAAGTAAATAAACAATAGAAGTAAATAAACAATATCAGTATACTGTGAACTGATTAATGCAGCTAAAGAGAAACTTTCCAGTGAATTAAGAGGTAACAGCCAAATATTTTACTGGCGACAGTCTGTCCTGTCATTGGTATGTAACGTCACAGGTGGTAAGTAGTATGGTTTGAAAATTCCTCAGCTGCATGATAAACAAGCTTCTATTTGTCCCAAAGGAAAAATGGGTAAAAAAAACAAAACAAACCTGAATATAATAGTTGCAATGAACATTTAAGCACAGCTTTCAGATGACCCTTAATTATTTGTCTTTACCCACAGACTGTGATGGTCACTGCTATCTTGATTTTGTAGCCAGTTAAAGGAATTTTGTGTTAGATTTCAAGCCATAATTTGGGTTTTTGCCTAACCACTATCCTGTCTCCTGACAGAGTCAGCCTGATTTGTTTTTTGATTCCCCTGGTATATGATGGACATCATAATGCTCAGAAAATTCTAATAATTCGACAGTTCATTTGGAATTTTAAGAGCCCCACAAGATCATACCTTCTCCACTGAAGTTGAAGTTGAAGTTGAAGTTTATTTTCATGTGTACAGATTACAGTGTACAGAGTACAGTGAAATTCTTACTTGAACACCCTCTTCACAGATAGAACATAAAGACATAAAACAGTAGTCTTAAGTTGTGTAAAGCTGTACTTCACAATAAGAATTAGGATGACTTGACAGGTGTTTTAGGCGGTACCCTTTTTTGTGTGTTTTTTGCTCTGATTTGACAATAGACCCTACATCTAATTAAAGCTCCATTGAAGCTGCAAAGTTAAGTTACATTTGTGGTTTGATGATGGTCCTTAGATAAATACAGTAAACCCCCGCTAATTTGCTATTCAGAGTTCGCAGCTACTTTGCAGATTTTTTTCTGGGGAACAAGCTAATTGTTCATGGAAACCCCTGCAAATTCACAGAATCTGCAGATATCCTCCACATTTTTTTTTTGTGGCAATATATAATTTTTCAATTTTGCATTTCAGTGCTAATTTATTACATACTTTACTAATTTTATAATATTAATGCAAAGTGAGCTAAATTTCCATATAAAATATAACTATACATTTTTTGGTACTGTCCTCTGAAAAAAAGCACGTTTTGGGATGGTGAAATACCCCTGTGCTCAGAGGCGGGAGGTGTGAAAGTATCCAATCTGTAAGCGTTATTTATTTTTCCTAGCTGCTGCCCTGTGACGCATCTCTGGCAACTGCAGTCCAGAACTTTTTCAGAATTTATTACTGTATTTACCTGCTTATACCAAAGAAAACGACAGCACATACCAAAGTCAACGCTGTGCATGAATTACAGTGTAGTCTGTACAGGGGAGTTCGGTGTAAACTGTGTATTACTATTACTATGTATTAAGCTTAAAATGAAGTTTAAAATGATATTAAAGTGTTTTGGGAGCATATTTAGGGTTTAGACAAAAATTAGGCATTTTTGGCATTTTTATTTACCACTTCAATATTTGCATTTTCACAATTTCCGGGTGTACCAGGAACATAACCCCTATGAATATCGGGGGTTTACTGTAACTTCCACCTCACTACGCATGGGGAGAAAATACTTTTATCCTCTTTCAAGCAAAGTCATCAGAGTTTCAGTTGTTCAAAGGTTCTTAATTTCTACCCAAATAGAACATGGTTCTTTTAGATTTGATGCCATTTTCAGTAGTGAAGAATACTTTGTGTCAGTACGTTTGTGTACTCTCTTCACAATTTCATTAATGGCTAAAAAAGTTCACCTTGCGTGCCACCTTGTATTTATACTCCAGTGAAACAAGAAGTCTTGAATAGATTAGACCTCTCACAGATTTTCAGTGTAAGATTAAGTTAGGGAACAAATCGATCCCTCTTTCCTAGGTTTGCTGTGTGTCTTTTCTAAAGGTTATGATTATTCTGAGGCCATAAAAAATGTGTTTTTGCATTTGTTGCAGCCGTAAAGTTGATCATAGTGCACTCACAAACAAAAACATTATTCAGTTAAAATAATACATAACCTTTTATTGCATCAACCTTCTTTTCTTTGAGTGAACTTCAAAATCACTTCCCTTTCAAGGGGTGCGGGATGGGCGATGGAAGAAGGGTTCAGTCTCTGCGCGACTCCATTCAGCATCCTCGCCTGCAGCCTGTCGTCTCTGCACCACTACAACTGCCATTATTAGTACCCAGAAAAAAAAGCTCACCCAAACAGACCTCTGAGGAGAAAGAAACGCAATTGTCAGCTCAGATAATCTCAGTGTGTTCAATGTGTTCTGTTGTATTCCAGTGTATATATTCACTTCAAATTTACACACATTATTTCTTGGTTCTCAGAGACAACGTTACTAAAATACACTGCAACGCAAAAGACCTTAATCCTTCCTGTCAATACAATTACTTAGATAATATTCGATGAAAAGTTCATGGAATCACAACTAGACATCCCTGAACAAATGTATCATGCAAGATTTTATAATAGAATAAGAAAACAGTTACACAGGGCAATAATAAGCAATCAACTGTATTGCTTCAGCACCCCACACAGATATAGCTTCTAAATTTTGCACCTATGCACTTCAGAAGTGTAATAATCGGATAAAAATAACATGGAGGGAATATTTAACACTAAGTACGCTCCTAAGCTGTTTAAATGAGACAGCAACCAATATACAGCCAAAATATCTCAAGGCTGATTTTTATAAAATAAAAACACTGAAGGTGCTTGCCAGGTCTAGCCAATCTACTGACTGGAACCATATTAACATTTAAAGGATGTTTGCCAAGAGGTATATATGTTTTTCAGCAAACTAGTTTGAGAAGTTAAAGTAGTTAATAAATAATAAGACTGCAGTGACAGCAGGTACAGTTTTTAATAATATAATAACAATTAATTATCCCTAGGTACAGGGTTGATGGTTTATAATGTTTGCAGAGATTGTTTAATAGTTAATAGTCATGAACGTCTTTCCTCAAGAGATATAATGAGAAAGTATTTGGTAAGGATTTGGTATCAAACATAAGGTTTATTAAGTACTGGTGCTATGTGTGGTATGCAGTGATACCTCAGCACTGTACAGTCCTGTGTAAAACTGGTTCCCTGTGTAGGGAGTGGTCCATGTCCTATTCTGTGCTTCTTCACAACTGAAAGCAGCAGATTACATTGATTAGTTGAACTGTAATTAGATTTCTTCATCAAAAAAATAGGTTAATCATACTTCTAAATGTTCATGTTAGAGATGTGATGGTAATGCAGAAAAAGCATCATTTCTGGTTGAGAGGCTCAACTTGTAGATTAATTTTTAAAGGTGAAGAAAAAGCTTAGGTTTGTTGGTAAACTCACTTGCTGATGGATGGAACGTGGTGGAGGATGGAGAGACACAGGCTGTCTCTACCGATTCTGAGAACACACCCTGACACCAAGAGGAAAAACAAGAGGAGCCCACACACCCCTAGAAACACATTAAGCACTACAATACCCCTAAAAAGACACACAGACACAACAACAACAAAATTCTGTGTTTTTTTCAAGGCCAAATAAAGACAATAATCAATATGAAATAATGAAAATCTGATATGTGACATGTGTATAATAATGCTTAAGACCTGCCTATCAGCCTCTTTGCACTAATCTATTTGTCACCTTGAATAATTACCTTTTCACTTCATCCTCCACACAGCTGGCATAGATCCAGTATAGTATGAGGCAGATGCAGTAAATAGCCATACACACTGAGATGGCTGAGACAAAGTAGCAGAGCGAGGGAGAACTGGAACTTTCTAGGATCAGGGAATGGGCAGACATGTTGTAGTGGACTCTGCCATAGAGGATGCACTGTCCTGCAAAGTGGCCCTACAAGAAAGCACATTACAAATATCTTTCATATTAAAGTACAATACAGCAACGTGCATACAGATAAATCCCACGGGAGACATCCACCGCTCTCTCCCCCCCCACCCCACCCCCCCTCCACACACACACAGAGTCTAGAGAGCATGTTGTTGCTAATGGAGGGAGGGGAGCATTTCTGCATCTGACTCCAATAAAGCATAATTTGTAACCTTATGTTCATCACATGATCAAAAACTGATTAGCACACTTTCCTTCAATTTACATTTCCCATTCAAACCAAAAACAGTTTTAATTCAGCTTTTTAAGTGTTGTTCATCCAAATAAGAATTAATTAGACCATCAGTCAGGCTCTCAAAAAATACTGTTTTTATGACATTTCAAGGCAAAGTAATAACATGGATTTACTTAGAATATGGCTGTAACTCCTTTAAACCCTTAAGAAGATCCAAAGTAACTCCACAGGTTTTTGTAGGACTACTTTCAGAGTTGATGCAAACTATAGGCAGTAGTTTACTTCAGGATACCACAAAACTATTACAGATAAGGGTATGAAGATATCATGAGTTAAATCATTGAATTCAGATGGCCGGTTACTTCCAGTGACAAGCAATCTTAATACTTCTGCATACCAAAACATTTTGGACAACACCATACTTTCATCTTTGTGGACACAGTTTGGGGAAGAACCTTTTCTATTCCCGCATGACTCTGTCCCAGTGCACAAAGTTCACAGTCTCACCCAACATCAGTGCCTGATCTTATAAATGCTTTACAGAATGAATGGGCACAAATTCCCACAGAAACTCCAATATCTTGTTGGAAGCTGTTATCGCTGCAAAAAGGGGGGTATTTATTATACAGCAATATAGAAATCGTACAGTTGTTTATTTTCATTATTTTAGATCAATTCATTTACACTGTCTCAGCCACTTTTAAAGAATGGATCAGGTCTACAAGTCTAGAAGTTACGAGTTTTCCTCCAAGAGGCTTTTTGTAAGGATAGAGAGTTTTAAGAGTGGGCAAAGAGGATCAGGACCAAAGGATCCTTGTTAGTCAGAATGGATGCTCAGGTTGATTTGAAGTCCTACCTGAGTGAAGGTGATGGAGGCTGCAGCGATGATGCCACATATGAAGGATCCTGCGTGCAGAACCAGCTCGAGGGTTAGCAGCCACTGCAGCCCCATCACGACCAAGTTCTCAGTGCCACGGAAACACTCATTCCGAGAAAAAACGGCCTCACTGTGACCCTCACAACACAGCCCCCAACACCAGCCCCATCTCCACAAACAATGTTGCTTTTCACAAACTTTTCGCAGTTGGAGAAATGCTGAAACGCAGCCATTAGCAGAAGAATGCACTGGAAACAAAAACAAATGTCCAGTCTGTGGAGAAAATTCTCGCCCCACTTAAACATCACCATCCCCCTCTCAGTGGTGAAAGTCCTTCCAATTTTCACATACAAAGTGTTCCAGTATGTGACCAACCAATACCAAGGTTTGCACACATGATGAAGAGTGTGCCACACCCACTCTCAGGGCATAGAGCGACCAAACAAGCTCAGCCACGAGGCTGAAAATAAATGGAAATCTGTGACACCCAGAATCTGTATGCTTGGCATAAATATCCAGCCTAATCTCTAATGTTTCAGAGTAGTCACTGAATAAATACTGAAGCTCCTGAAACATTCTATAGGCTTGTCTACTTGTGTAACTTTATTTCAGTAATACTTCACCTACACTTAAATATGACATTAACCATAACCCCATCATCCAAAAGACTCCTTCTGTTACCTGTGTCAATATGAGGACAAAGTAATAAATGTCTGCATACATATACACGTTACCTATTAATTATATATGGAAATGTTCCATTAAAGTGGTATTCATTTAAAATTTGCAGTCAGTTTTTATATGGGCTGGGTTTACAAGACACTAGTTGGGTCTAATTCTTTCTCATCAAGTGGAGATTTACTATTGACAAAGTATTTGTTAAATATGGTACTATTAACTCATGCCATGTTATTTTCCTAAACATTTATAACCTAAATGCTTGTCATACCTCCCCTTTTCACATTCCTGATCCATCCCCAGTGCAGTAGGAAAGTACTGAAATGTATTTTACATCAGCAAATGTGTCCATACCATAAGTTATGGGATATCTACAAATTCACTCTAAACAAATATACTGACCACTTTTTGGGTAATGAGGGTGGAGAGGTACAGTCAGATTTGAAAATTAAATCTATGAATTATTAATTTCTGAATATTGTTTTGATGACACTGAAGTGTAGTAAACTAAAATCAATTGTACAGGCTTTTTAAATCATATTTCCAGCAAACTATTTCCTGAATAAGAATAGTTATGTCTAATTTTATGTTGGTGCTGAGCTGATGTGCTCTGATTCCATGGTGTTAAAAAAGTTGACAAAGATGCTCAGTATGAACACTAAAGCTGTGAATAAAGAAACACTGGAGAAATAAATCAGTGGGACGAAAGAGGTTGCTTACATTTATGTTGGAGAAATGTTATCCTTAATAAAGTTTTTTTCATATTAAATCATTATTCTTATTAGGGTTTATATATTAGTGAGTTCAAGCACACATGAAATCATTAAGAAATCTTTGTGTTTTATAATCCTGTAACCACTGTTCTCTGTGAGGACTGTCTTCTCTGTATCTCTGATAGAAGGATGGAGGGATCCAGCTGGAAGTGTCCGGGAATTGAGTAGATACACAGTCTTTTGTTTTGACTAACCTAACGACAACTATGTTACGCACACACATTGCTTACTGCTGTATAAACTGGAAAGCACACGCTTAAGATTCAGAACAACTCTGGCTCTCAGACTTGTTCCCTTGCTGCAAGATAATAAAATCCATGCACGGGGGAGTCTGAGACTCCGTAATGAAAGTCCTCCAGCTGAACTGCTGTTTAAGAGAGGCCGGCCTGCCACTGGGAGACGGTAGGTGACGGGATCAAAAAGAACCGGAGATCACCACTGACACATAATAGTACTAATGGTTTTATTTTCTCTCTTGTCACTGGAGAGAGCCTTCATCATTGTTGGGAGGGTTCCACGGCAATTCAGGGAATTGCACTCAATTATTCTGTTGGTTATCAATGCGATGGTCTCTTAATGATTGTGTAAGGTGTCGAAACTCCACATCGTGGCTCTGTAAGAGTCTGAGAATAATTCTAAGGGACTCCAAGACATAAAATAGAGGGAAAAAAAAGTTTTTGTTTTTCTCATCACTGGAGAGAGCTTTCGTTGTTGTTGGGAGTGTTCCACGTCAATTCAGGGAATTGCACACAGTTATTCTGTTGGTTGTTGATACGATGATCACTCGATCTGTTGATCATCAATGCGATCATCACTTAATCATTGACAATTTTTCTGTTGATTATCAATGCGACAGTCTCTTAATGACTGTGGAAGTGCAGACACTCCGCGGCTCTGTGAGAGTAAAATATACTGGGTGTGAGTCTGAGACTTAGTTAAAGCTAAGGGACTTGATAGTCCATAGTCTTGGTGAGGGGACTACAGGAATAAAAACCTCCGTGCGCACGTTAAAGATATTGCAATGAGCAGGTTGGAGCAACAGACTGCAGGTTATTATTGTTTTGGGTTTTTCTTTCTCTTTTCTTCTTTCTTTTCTTTATGAATATATAATAAAAACAAAAAACATTGATAAAATAAATCTCTAAAATGGGCTGAGTTGATGTATGTAGGAGATAAGAAGTTCATGTACGACAAAGGGATCATTAAAATGTGGAAAAAGAAATTTGTGTTTGATGGTCTTTTGGGTGAAATGGCGTCAGAAGTTGCTTAAATAGATAGAGAGAAAGGCTGGCACGGATGAGAAAGGGAAGGAAAACTATGTGCTTGACGATGCAAGAGAGCGGTTGGCTGAAGCTGAAAGAAGAAATTTGGTTCGGGAAGAAAAAAAAAAGGGAATCCAAATGCAAATCCCCAAGTTCAAGGGACTGCTGTAATGTTCGTCTATAGGCCATGGACATCAGAAGATTTCCGAAGGGCAACAGAGGGTATACCTCATCCAAAAGTCAAGGCCCAGGATTTAATTATGGGCTTTCAAAAAAAATTGATTCAAAGTTACAGTGTATTAAACAAAATACATTTTCTTTTCAGGCTTTGTGTGAAACATAACTAAGAGAGCCTCTGTGAGCGGGTGATAGAACCAATTGCAGATGGGAGTAGAACCGCACAAGCCCAGGAGCAGGGGTGTAGCACCAAATTCTGGGCCCTGTGGAAAATATATCCATTTAAACAGGATTAGCCTTAAACATAACCAGAACACTGAGTGCATTCTTGGGTCACAGGAAAGGGGGAGCGGGCATCTGGGGGTCTGGTTTAAGATAAAGGATTTCACCTTTTTTGCAGGGTTCAGCGATTTCTTATCTTAGCAGATACTTCCTGGCAGCTGGAAGGGCACAAGGTCACCAGTGTTCT
>JBBIGB010302700.1:0-11391 GCA_037577075.1 Alestopetersius hilgendorfi | reverse complement strand
TATCGGCGAGTACTGAAATGCAAGTACTCGTACTCGTACTCGTTTTCCAAAAAAGTGGTATCGGTGCATCCCTAGTTATGAATACACTGCCTAATGCCTGAGACATTGTTTTATGTGAGTTTTAGAAGACCTATATCAACATTAATTTATGGTGGATACATTCTGGGCGCAGTGAGACAAAATAGTTCCCAAATACAGCTTTTTGTTTTTGTTTTTTTATTTCCCAGTATTTTACCATCATCAACATTCCCTTATAGGCTTGTAAGTGTGTAACTCAGTGATGGCCTTATAACCAGGAGGTCAACACCATAAACGTGGCTCTTTCTGGGCGTTTGTTCCTCTCCCCTCAAAACCCAGCAATCCTGTCTCTGTTCATGGGAAGGGTAGGGTCCTCCTTCTCCCCCATCTCTAAAAAAGCATGGAGGTGCTCTGATTGTCCTGCACTGCATTTCTGTTTTTTATGATCCCCATTATCAGAGCGCACCACTGAGTAAAACTAGTCAGGATGGCAAAAGGGGAATTCCCCGCTTAAAGTCTTTTCAACTTTCCACATAAACCCCCGATTCATCGATAACACAAAGCAACAGGACACCAGCTGAGGACATTCAGAAACACAAACAGCAGTTTATTCGCATGGAGATTCAATCGCAGCCCCCAAGAGGAGGAAAGATGCCAACACTGCACTCTAGGCTCTCTCGTCCGGCACTTCCAACAGAAAGGGCAAAGTAGGGAAGAGAGAAAGAGAAAAGCAGTGGAGAGCAGGGCAAAAACAACAGAACTTTTTTTTTTTTTGCATTTCGCTTTTCCATCACTTCTGCCATTCATGATATATGTACACAAACAGGTCTACAATGATCAGACACAAAACTGGTGATTATGCCTTTACAATAGCTCTGTCAAAGGGTGGCAGCAAGTAATCAGTTCTTGAAGTTCAAAACTGGAAAAATGTGTGTATAAGGATATCAGTGACTTTCACAAGAGCCAAACTGTGACAGTTAAACAACTGAGTGTGATTAGAGGTCCACGATACAGCCAAAATACTTGTAATGCGATTTTACTGCTATATATATTGCAAGGGTGACGCCTTTCAAGATATTAAAGGTAGAGCCCGACCGATTTATCGGCAGGCCGATATTATCGGCCGATATTTAGGCATTTTCCAAACTATCGGTATTGGCGTTTCTAACAGCCGATAAATGAATATTTCTAAAATAAAATAAAAAACGGACGAAACACCCTTCAACCGTGTCATGAGTGTTGGCGTCGTATAGCTTGTCCACCAGAGGGCACTCTACGCCGTCCCTGTTGGCAACGCTCGTGTATAACGCGCCACGCATCCTGCAACCTGCCGATCCAGCCAGAGTCGGGCAGAGAGAACTGGTTATCCGCGAGTGAAATCATCGGTGAAGTGTGTTCAATAACTAATGTTAGGGAAATCTGTCATGTTTTTGTTGCACGTTTCTGAAATTTAAAATATAAATATATATATATATATCGGAATATCGGATTTTAAAACCAACAAATATTTGTATCGGTATCAGCCTTCAAAATCCTTAATAGGTCTGGCTCTAATTAAAGGGTCCATATCATCACCTTTCCAAAATTAAAAAAGGTCTGTTAATTCTGTTTCAAAGGGTTACTCTCCCATCAATCCATTCCATATGAAAAATAAACTACCAATCAGCCTGTTTTGCCATCATAGTTTTGTGATGTCACCAATAAAACACATTAAAATATATCTCATTCCGGCCGGAGCAGTTAGTCCCACCTATTCACAGACCAATTCACAAACACCTTTAAAGATTAGAATTTATTTATTTATTTATTTTTTTTATTGATTGATTGTCTGGTCAGAAACACTGTGACTGGTTTAGAGGCTTGTTTGCATATTACAGCCTTTTGCAATATCAGTATTGCAGAGGGTGACATTACGATAACGATTAACAGACACTATATTGTGTAGCCTTAGGTCAAAGCATCTCTAAAAGGTTTTTGGTTTGTTCCCAGTATGCAGTGGTTAATATCCACCAAGTGGACCATATTTATTATGCACATGGCTAACAAAGTCTGGTCCAATCCCAAAAAAGGCTGGTAATAGAACACATAAGCCATAGAGCTCACTGTGTATGGAGCAGCACAGCTGCGGACTGGTCAGAGTGCCCTTGCTGACCCCTGTCTACCATCCCAAATCCACAAAAATGAAAACAAGCTTTTTGTAGTTAAAATGATGTGTATTGCCTGTCGGGACTGAGTGTTGAAACTGTGTACCACATTAACTACAGACACTGAAAAACCATTCTATTTTCCATGTGTATGGGCCTTTCAAAAACAGACTGAGCAATAATTTGATTTGTTTAGAACCTGGAGTACACAGTGGTGTTGGGAAAGGTGAAGAAGTGCTGGCGCAGCCTGTGGTAAGGTATCAGTGATTTTCAATCAAAGCTTAGAAGACCTTCAATCAAAGCAATGTTGGTCACAGACTAACAGCGTGGGAAAAACTGCATGCCGGGTTGATTGCTTGGGTTTGATGAGTCATGAATCATTAGTCATGTCTGCAAACAGACAGTGGGAGCGCTCTCCCTGATAATAAAAACCACAAAAATGAAGACGTCAAGCAGCCTAAGCTAAAGGGGATACTGGAGAAGTCTTTCCAGAGATCTCACCTCTGCTCCAGGAGATCTGCATCAGGAAAAAAGGAAGCTTGACATTAAGACTGAAGGAGATATTTAACAACGCAAAGGTGCACCCGTTTCCTGCGTGGCCTTGAGACTCTCTCTGGTTAAAGTTTTTGACGATGCCGCTGTTGCGAGGCCTCCATTCAGTCAACCATGCAAAAAAGTGACTCATTACTGCACTGGTTAGAAACTGGTTACAAAATGACTTTAAATTAACATTCAAAAGGATCTAAAGGTAACAGCAGTGAACCAGAATTTGCCTCGCCATGTCCAAGGCATCGTGCAAAGGATGAGACAAGAAGGAAACCATGATGGATGGCATTAAGCCTGCTAACAGAGCTGAACCATGATGCTGCTCAGTACAATCCCACAGGGAAAAACCAAAGGAATTATCCGATACAGTGTGGTTAAAACCAGGCCTCAGGAACGAAAGAAGGAAGGACTAATTTGTGGTACTACTCCAATCCCAAAATAACATTCCTAGACTCATTACAACAATGTAGAACAGTGTTCAGTGTTCCACTGACTCCAAATCACTCAGAACGTGTGTGGTGTCCAAATGATGCATCTTTAGTTTACAAGTGGAGCCACGATGCCAACATTGCAAAAGTTAGTCAATAGTCATTTGAATCTTCTCTATAAATACATCCTCAAAACTTCTCTCAAACCACATCCAGCTCTTCATTAATGTGGACTTGTGGTTTAGTGGACAGTATGGACGAAAAACTGATTCTAGCAATTTTGCTCTTAAGCCAGTTTGTGAAAACAGACCCTGTTGTGTAAAAAAGGTGCCTGCAGTGTTTGTTAATTTTTTTAAAGCTCATAGTAAGTTATACTGCGTCCGTAACCACATCCACAAGCCTGTTCCACCTTAACAAAGAGTTAAAAGTGGTCTGAATGACGTTTTTAAGCGGATGTTCCATATTAAAATCAGTCGATGGAGTGTGCAAATGTGAAGTTAATCTGAAGTAGGACACAAATAAGTTACACTGAACAAAGAAAATGTGAAAAAACAGTGACGAATTTAAAATGAACATTTCTGTTCTGGAACAGGATGATTACATTTCTGGTTGTGTTTGTATTTTGCTTTAGTTTTCCCTCCTGCAGCCAAACTCAAGCTCGTTCCTTTCCAATAGATATTAGAAAAGGGTCTCGATTCCAATAAACGCAGAATTTAATCCTGAGTCAGAGAGAGGGTTCTCCAGGGGAGTGATGCGGCAATGACTGACGGCGGCTAAATTAGCGCAGCATCAGAGAACCCGTCTGGTAGCAATCCGTCGGAATAATACTTCCTGCCAGCAAAGTAATTAGCTCTATCTTATGACATGCGGCGCTAATACACGATATTAAGAAGGATGCTAATCTTTGTAATTATATATTTTTTTCCATAGACGCACAGGGCGCAGTACCCCAGTCAAGGCCTCTTTTAGCCCAGTAATCCCATAAATACATGGCTAATGCTTCCTCGTGCCCTTGAGTCTACATTTCATTGAAGAAGGTATTAATCAATACCAGTGCTATTAAAGGATTCAGGCTCCAGTTAATTCTGAGGAAAGAAACTTTAAACCTCTGGTTTAGTGAAGGTCTGCGAGGAAAGGGGGGGCGGGATCGGGCCTCTTGAATTATAAAGGACTGCAGAAGGTCTAGACATGTATGATGCGTATTTAATTACTCTTACAGGCCACTTTATGTCCACCCACCCATTGTCCATTACATCAAGTGCACTTAGCAGGTAGGTGCCACTGCCACTTCCATGTTAGTGTCACTGTTGTGCTGAGAATGAACCACCACCCATTTCTTCACTGGTGGTCCTGGGGTGGTACTGCCCATCAATGAAGGATGTAAAGGGGGCTAACGAATGGTGCAGAGAAATGGACTACAGTCTGTAATTGTCTGTAAACTAAAAAGTGCACCCATATGGTCAGTGTGGCTGAAAAGCTGGACAATAAGAGCAGATAAGTATACGTAAGGTATACAGTAAACCCTCCATTATTCACGGTCCCGGCTTCAGTCTCTCGCATATTTCTTATAAGACCTGAACTAATAGCTGTTCACGGATATACCCCGCTTTTTTGCGATGCCCAGTCCTCGTTCTCGGATGATATTTTGAGGCACATTTAGGGTTTACATAAAAATAGCTTTGTTTTTTTTGGTTGTTTTTTTTTTAACTCATCACCTACTCGTAGTTTTTCACTTTATGCGGTTGGTCTTGGAGCACATGGGTTCACTGTACGTGGATACTCAATGAAGTCACAGTTTAAGGCTTACATTTCAGTTTGTGAGGAAGCACATCACTATGGTCGAAGTTTTCCCACCTACTAAGATCAGATGTTTCTCTTTCGTTACCCGTTATCTCCTTCATTAACATGTAAATACGGCATCCGAGTGCAGCGGATCAATGATGAGCGAAACAGAAGGAGAGTTGCCAGAAGTTCTCCAGAGAAAACAGTGCCTACGTTTTGACAGACCCAGACTGGAACAGTGTCCAGGAGCACTAAGAGAACATCCCACCAAACACTAAGGAGTAGAACGGCTCAAGAGGGTCAATGACCCTACATTTTCTACCACTTATCTGTCGAAGTCTATTGTGCACAAACCGTTCCACAAAATAAAAGGCTTTTCACAAGCAGACGAGGAGAGCTCCGTCACAGGCAGCCTTTTAAAAGGTGCCCATTCAGAACGCTATCCGGTTCGAAGCTAATTTCTGTGGTTGTCAAGGCAGCAAGACAGCCATTAAATCACCTGGTTCCATTACAAAATCAATTACTTCACTGCGCTTACATGCTCTCTCAGATCCAGTCTAATGGCTAAATAACATCAGAGAAGGTCGTTCGCGCCGAGGGGATTCGGACAGGCAAATCTTTATCTGAGGCCGTTACCAGAAACTTCTCTGACTGCCTTCACCACAATGCAGAGTCATCTTAGACTGTTACTTGAAGGTGTACATTTGATGAAGCAAAGAGAAGCATGGTCTAGCATCAATAACTGTCCTGGAGATGCAGAAATAATGCACACTAATAAGCCTTGAGCAAATTATGGCCTAAGCATATCAGATTGCTAATTCACCTGTCCAGCAAATTTTGGAATTATCCTGCTCTAACAAACCTGATTCCATCAAGACTATCCTGGACTGAGGTGGGAAACTGTGATCTGCGGGGAAAGAACCAATTCCACAACACACAGGCCTACTCAGCAACACTTGCGTTACCTTAGACCGCGGGGGGCAGCCGACAGCCAGGCGCTGCAGGTGTTCAGAGGTGTGGCTGCAGGAGAGCAGGTCTGAGCAGCAAGCCGTTCGGCCCAGCCTCTTCATTAGCGAGGAGATGATGCTGCAGCCACAGCCACACATTGACTTGCTCATCAGACACTAACGTTTCAGGCACAGATGTAGAGGTATATCCCTGTCCACAGAGGGCCCAGAAGCTCCTAAAAGTCCTACAGTCGGAAATGAAGGCTGAAGTCAGAAGTCACCGCAAATGTCGAGTCACGTGTGCCACCTTCCGGAAGTCGGGAAAGAATGGAAGTTCAGACTAAGACATCCACATCAGAGGGTACAGAAGATCATCTGATGAGTGGCTCTGTGAGGACAGTGACTGAAGGCAACCTTCTATGCACCTTCCTTTCTTTTTCCAGTCAGAAACTTCCTACAAAGATTCGGGATACTTCTGGTGCAGGGAGATCGCGAGATGACTGCAAGAACTTCTGCAGAAAGCCAGTGCCCCAGCAGTGTCTGTACAGCATGAAGATGCACTTGCAGCAGGTAGTGGATCTTCAAAACCGCCTTTCCAAGGGAGCTTGTAAAAAAAAAAAAGGCTTGCGTTTACCCTCAGTCCACTTACCACTGAGCTGCTAGCGATGCTCCGTACCTTCCCACACTCGTCTCTCTCGCTCCCTCTCCTCCCCAATACACTCTCCTCTTCCCAGCATCTTGTCGCACGGCCTCCCTCCTAGCCCCTCCCTCCTTCTCGCTCGCTCTCTCTCTCTCGCTCGCTCGCTCTCTGGCCGTCGGCTGGCTCCACAGTCACAATCAGGGATAGTGCCTCTAATTCTCCACAGACGCAGGTCCTCATCGTTACACTCCTGGATATCAGAGTCTCTCAGAACAGCCTCCCCACTGTACGGTTTATGACGCAGCTCACAAGGACGTGATGACTGCAGTGATCATTGTTTACATTACTGCAACTTCATCCCCCTCCCCAACCACTCAGCACAAATACCTTTTACTGAAATTACGCCTCCGACACCAGCCCACTCAACGGAGACTTCGCGTTGGAACGCTAAACAGAAGAGCAGAAATAATCAAACTTGCAGTAAATGGGCACTTCCAAGACTGCAGGAAAAAAAAGGTACGGTGAAAACGCTAAATAACTATCAGAGGCTGCAAATGAATCAATACTACTTACAGCACTAAAATAAAGAGGAATTAATAGAAAATGAAGAGGGTTCCGGGAAACAGATCAACACTTTGCTGAGTGGTTACTCAACCGAAAGTTGAGGGCGACACCGCTTGCATTTTTCAAACTGGCTGAGCACTTGGATTTCAAAGCAACTAAGAGGATAGCTTCCGCCTGAATGAGCCACTTCCAGACGTCCGACTCACACGCCGTCCCTCCTTTTCTCCTCTTTTCTACCCCCACATCTCCCTCACTCTTCCTTCATTCTCTAAGAACCGTGAGCTCAAATCCGATGAGCCCGCAGATAGGGATTCCCCGGAGCCTTGCGGGAGATATGCAAATGATCCACTTCATCAGCGAATCGTAATGAACTGATAAGGAGAAGCTGATGAAGACTTCGAGTCATTGGATAAAGGGAAGAGTTGCATGCCAGCGTGCTCTGGGGCCATATCAGGCATTTCGGCTCCAGGCACCCAGCCAGCCAGCTATAAATAGCCTGGGAATAATAATCAGCAGGATCTCCTTTCATGATAACGGGCGTCAATGGGGCTAAAGCGCTACAAATGAGTTTGCACCGAGACAGACAAACGGCAGCTTTGGATAAAGTTAATCCACGCTGGTGAAAACGGATACTAATGTCAAGGATGCCGCAAAAGAATCAACTGTGTCTGCTGTGAAAAGTGGCAATTTTACTACATCTATACAACGGCATCTCAAAGCAGGTACGCGTAAATGACTCTGCAAGTCTGAAGACTCTTTCTCTCTGTGCATCCCACCTGCTCAGTATGCAGCCAGTCAGGTGTGCTCAGTCGAGCATTGAGCAAGAAACGCCTGGAAGCACACAAGCCTGAAATCACTGGAAATTGACTGCGGTTAGCGTCTCTAAAGGTATGGAAACAGCAGTAGGAGGCGTGGAGTAACAGGCACTCATCCCTGTGATTGGGCTGGAAAATGAAATAGGAGGAAGAAGGGAAAAGTACAAGAGCAAGGAGTATTAATGGTGGTCCTACCCTGGAAAAGATCTTTTTATAACCATTCGCAGGTGAATGCAAATTCATGGCCCTCTAAGGCTGTTAAGACTGCTTTACAAAACACTGTTATTTAAAAGAATATGTATGATCGTTGTATTTAAACTTTGCAGGACTGTATCCGCTATTGAAAATGTTGTCAATTGCAGAGATGTAAGTAGTAATTCCCATTTCATTGCTATGTTTGGCTGGAAAGTAAAGAAACATAAATAGAAACAATAGGGCTTGAATAAGCCCAGAATCCGTAGCCTATATTTAATGCATTGTGGTGCATAAACGGACCAGAGACCTCATGTTAGATTAACAAGCAAAATAATTAGCCATGTAGTGAACCACTGTTTTAAAATGAGTGGGATCAATTATGCAAAATTAAAAACATCTCTGTGGTAATTCTGCAGGTTCTATTCACGTCACTCACTGAAAAATGATTAGACTACTTTATTTTTACCGTCCGTTTTTAAGTGTGGAAGACAGCAGCGGGTGCTTTATACCATGTTCTCTTTCATTTGCACAAAACTCAGTAAGAGGAGAGAAAACCTGTTAAGAGAAGTTTAAAAACTTTCTCAGGTGAAACCTGCAGTTAATTAAAAGTTGTCTTAGTATTGCTATTCATTACAGTCCCTGGATTCTCTAAGCACTGTTTAACCTCATTGCCAGTGTAAATAGGCCAAATCAACAAAGCCTTGGAAGCTCGACAAGAACTGATCGAGTCTTCTAGCCTGAAACAGAAATTGATAAAGCAGGACAGAAACAGAGGGAGAATCTATACGGCTTAAGGACTTCGAATGTCTTTAGACACTTTTTCACCATTAACTGCAGACAGACGGACAAACAGATAGATAGATAGATAAATAAATAAATAAAGAGTGAGCATTCAAATGGTGCATTCGCCTCCCATCTCAAAACTCACAGCATTGTGAAAAGCGTCTTTCCGTCTGAGGGATGGTGATGATTAAGGCCCTTAAAGAGGTTTCTGATCCCCAGAGAAGAACATCTTACGCAATAAAATGAAAGAATTCACAAGAAAAAGGAAACGAGCAAAAGAATAAAGCACAATGTGCAAAACGGAGAAGAACATACGGATAAAATCTTGATATAGGGGATCCTTTAAAGTTACGGTGATGGACTTTTAAAAACCAGAGGTGAGAAGATCCTATTAGAACGTCATTTAGCCTGATCTCTTATTTGACAGAAATATCCCAGTGTTTCATTAATTGTATTAAGAGGTTGACGCCCGAATTTCACCGATTTTAATCTCTTTCAGCACAGGGAATGATGGGCGAGGTGAAAGGCTGAGCTGTTCATTATTTATGAATATTGCTTTTCACTGTGTCAGCTCCCTGCCTTTCTGATCGACCTGCAGAGATAAGAGTGGCTTTCAGAGAAAGAGAGAGAGAGAGAGAGAGAGAGAGAGAGAGAGAGAGAGAGACAGAGAGAAAGACAGAACAAAAGAGAGCGTGAGAGAGAGGTGGAGAGAAAAGGACGGAATGAGAGAAAGTACAAAAGATAGAGTGAGAGAGACATTAAGAGAGATTGAGTGAAAGAAAGAGAAGGAGAGAAGAAAGAATGAAAAAGACGAAGAAAGAGAATGAAAGAGAGAAGGAGAGAAAGAGACTGATAGAAAATGAGGGAAAGAGAATGGCAGAACGAAAGAGAGAAAGAGAGAGACTGAATGAGTGAGTGAGAGAGAGGTGTAGACAGAGAAAGAGTGATTGAGAGAGAAAGAGAGATTCTGTAGTCTATTATAGTCTGTCAAATGACTGTATGGATCATGTGATCATTATAGGGCACATTTTCAATTAAAGAAAGATGCCACACTGCCCCCTTTACTTCCTTCAGTGTATTACAATCTGTCAGCTCTAACAGACAACTAAAATACACAATTTTGTTATGGAGTTGTGTGGTGTGCACTATAATTATGAGTTAAGGTGCTGCAGTCTAGGAAGACCCATCTGCTAACCCAAGTCCCCTGAAAACAAAATATTTGCAAAGTAATTTCTTAGCAAAATTAAAAACTACTGCAGAGTCAGCTACCATCTGCCATGGACACCGAATGAGTCACCACTGAAGCATTACCTTCTTCAGCAAAAGAAACTATTCAGGAGGAATCTTCAATCTCTACAGGCAACGACGAGTTTCCTTTTTGTACTCAAATGAAAACATATGAGGTTTAAAAAACAGAACACGAAACACGACTGTACAGATACATAGAAAAGAGAAATTCTGGGGCGTTCCTTTACTGAGAAAAAACCCACCAGATTGCATATACCTCTCTTAAGAACAGGGTCCTATTATGGGCTGTCGGTTTCTCGGAAATACTATTAGAATGGACACTGTCAGTCTAAGACTTCAGAAAATAAATAAAAGAGGCAATTATCCCCCCGTCTCGAAAAAGGCCATCCTCCTCAGCGAACTTTTTCATCAAAAGGTCATTTCCACAGAAGCCTGAGTGGGCTTTAAAATAAACTCTAGCAGAGAGAACAGCAGGGGGGAGAAGTGGCAGCTTCTTCTAAAGAGGAAATTATACATGCATTAGGGATGCTTGGCTGGAATCATCCACTATCAGAATGGGCAGGTTTTTGCTCCCTGAAGAATGTATTTCTATTTTGGCAAATTTAAAATGACACTGTATTTGAACACCGCATCTGTATAAAGAAGTTCTGTACAAGTCACTGTGTTAAGCAGGTATAATGTTCCAATTCCCATGGAAAGAAAGACGTGGAGATGTGTTTTGGAGCTTCATGTGCGAAATTAAGGTTTTAAATCAGCATCTTTATGAGTGTTACAACGATTCCATGCCAGTGTCCGTTAAGTTCCTACACAAACACCTCATTCTGCTTATGAGGTACTGATTAGTAGTGCTGGGCGATATGACGATATATATCGTGGGGACGAAATCGTTTCTAACCTAATTTTATCAATTACTAATATTACATTAAATAAATTTTTTTTTTAAACAGTTTATTTTGATAATACTATTTAAATAACTATGATGTGGATAAAAAAAAATTAAAGGCTACTGTAGCTCTACCTCCACCACATCTGTTGTCATTTGATATTTATATTGCTAAACTAAAATGTATTTTTCTCATTTGTGACAGTTCAGTTAAATGTCACTTCAAAATAAAGTATGCAATGATATTTTTGTAAAACTTTTCAGAGAATAACTGAAAACGTAGTTTATTGTGGTATATCGTTATATATCGTCAGGGTGGATGTAGCTCAGTAGGTAGGATACTTGCCTCTAGACCAAGAGGTCATGGGTTCGAATCCTACCTTGAGCACCACCACTGG
>JBBIGB010302668.1:0-11392 GCA_037577075.1 Alestopetersius hilgendorfi | reverse complement strand
GGAACCGGTGGTCGGTGGCAGCCTGTGATGGGCGCATCAGGACTGATGACTCCACAACATCCCAAACGCCAGCCGTGTCATTCTAAAGGCAGGCAGAGATTTTCTGTGAAGTGTCTCTCCAACACCTCCTCCCAGAAGGTCTTATTCCGTGGTCTCTCCCGCGGGTTTACCTGCACTGGGGTACTTTCTTCGAGCTCTAGGGCAGTGGCCCCCAAACCCTGGTCCACGGACCGGTACTGGGCCGTGGGTCATGTGGTACAAGTCCGCGGGCAGCACAGGAAAAAAAAACTGCTGTTAATAAAGCTGAGAGTACATATTCGATTTACACTTACTATATTTTAAAGATACCACATTATTATATTTTTAAAACATCCCCATTTTTGTGCATATCATTTATTTGTATAAATACATATACGTATATTTATCTGCCACTTTTTAAAAGCCGGACCGCGAAAATAGTTTCTGATATTAAACCGGTCCGTGACGAAATAAAGTTTGGGGGCCGCTGCTCTAGGGCTATCAGACAAGCTTCATTCTGCTGTCGTTTTCGGATATTTTGGACATTTCTAATTATTTGTGAAACTGAAATAACAGTAAGCTGGCAAATAAAAAAAACTGTGAATGATCTCTCCATCATTTTTTTTCTTTGTTTAGTGGAGGGGGGGTGTCACATGGAAACCCAAAGGTAGATAATTTGCGACAAACACAAAAAAATTTATGGAAACGGCTCAAGGACAGAAGTTTTTATGCGATACACCAAAACTTATGTGACGGTTAGTTTTGGGGGGGATGACGTCATCACGCACACACTTTTTATCAATAAAAAGCCAGTTGGATGGAAACAGGCTGGAGACAGCAATTTTCGCACATTTCTTTTACACATTCTGTTTGTCAATAACAAAACGTCGCAAAACACTGGATGGAAACTTGGCTACTGAAATTACATTGTAATTGTCCCTAACTGAGGAGATCAGAACATGTCTTACAAACCATGAAATGCCAGTGCTGTGCATGACTCATTTCAGATAATGTAGCATTGCATAGCATAAAGACATGCCATATAATTTTAGTTTTTAGCTCATTTTCAAATAAATTCTTGACTTTAAAGAGCCATAGTAAACAAACCAGACCACATGTGTCTGGAAATTGGGCAGTGTGAAGTCTCTGCCACATTGCGAGCTCTGTGTTTGCATGACATTTTATATTTGTGATCCTTTATGACATATTTCTCATTTAAAATAGCAACACAGATTTAGCACTTTGACCTGATTTATTTTGAAATGTTACATTTAGTACATGCATTCCAAAAGTGACTTCTAGGTGGAGGCTAAGAGCACCACATCAAACCACATCATTTTCACTGCTCATGGCCTTATTGGAGCTGAGCAAATTTAGAATATTATTAGCTAAATAAAAGGAAGTTTTATGTAAGAGCTGCATGTTCCAAGCATATGTTTTCCCAAAGAAGAGTCATTAAGAAAATGTTGGCAATGAGACAGAGCTAGATGGCATAATATACAAAAAACTTGGCATATTCTGAAAAGAAAATTTGTTTCCTTTTGCTGTGGGGACATTCTTCTTTCCTAATCAGCAGTTGATGTTATAGCACCTCAGATAACTCAAGGTATGTGGTAAAGTGAGGGTTGTAAACATATGCAAAGGTTTGGGCATCCCAGGCCGAATGGCATCTTCCGTTGATACAAATGGAAATACATACACATCCTCTACAGAGAACACATATCTGAGTTTTTAGTGCTAAACATAATTTAAAATAATTGGAACATATAATATGGTCTGTGCAAAAGTCATTTTACATTTTAGTTTTTTGTGTTTTCTAATAGGATAGACCAATATGAGGTGGTCAACAAAATATGTAGTTTTACCAGGCTTGTTTAGCATATGACTGTAAATTGTACTGTATGTTTATGACTAAGTTTATTCTTATTGCTTCCACCATTGCTGTTCCTGAATTCAGTCTGTCATATTATAAGTATGCTTTTGTGCTATTCTGGTATGCTCAGGAAGGAAAACCTGTTTTGTCTTTCCATGAATATTATTTGCATTTTTGTAGTGACAGTATTTCACCTGAAAGTCCCGTAATGCCGTTCAGATGTTGATGCCCCGCCCCCAATCATACTCTTTTCAAGACAGGGATTTGGCTAATTTAACCCAATGGAAAGCACAGAGATGCAGCTGCTGCTTTTCCACTGCTTTTCATTAATTATCTATTAATGCCTTTATGCATATCCATCAGTGACAATTGCAAATGATTACTCAAATTTTTAGATCCTTTTCAGCAGTCAGCAGTTTTCAAAGTTATAATGCACATTACACGACCATAAAAATCTGGTAACTAGTTTGTCAAAATAATTAGATAGTAGATTACTCCATTACATTTATAGCTCAGATTAGCAACTCTAATTAATACAGTAACTCAATATATGGGTTTTTCGGTTGTCCACTGGGCAGACTAGTGTAGTCATAGTCAAAGAGGAGCACCAGAATTTACTTTAAGCAGGCCTTCTAATGTTTCGGACAAGACTGAGCAACAAGTTTAGCAGGACAGTTTTACATCATGCCATATTTGGGAATGATATTTTTGGCCCACTCTCTTGTTGATTCAGTCTTGGGGCTCTTCTCTCTTGCAGACTAAACATGGTGCAAGTAATGACCACAGAGCATCGTCTTTCTCATATTCGCTATCCAGAAGCTTCAGTTCCATTTTCTTTTAAAAACAGTTCTTGCTTCATCGACCAACAATGTTTGTATTCTAAAAGTTACATACTTCGATTGTGAATTTACTGTGCAACCAATCACTGTTTAAAGCACAGATATAGAACAATTCAGAGTTGTTATTTCATAACCTGGTGGTGTCAGTTTGTTTGTTCCAGATTCAAGACTTGTTCTGTAACCAATCTGGCACCACACTGAAAAGTGGTTGGGGTCACTGGATGCTCTACACGCATTCATTGCCAAGTATCAATATAGCATAACCTATTTTGAAAGCCTATTCAGCCAGTGAGTCTCTATTAATATACAAGTAGTAAGTAGGTTACTGGAACAGAATATTATTGTCTATTTGCATTCTTCGAGTTCACTACATGATAGTGAATTATTGGTTTCACTGTTGGCTTTCCAGGCCTCACAATAACCCTTTGACCTTTCCCTATTCGCGTGTTGATCACTATGACAATTCCATATCTTTATTTATAATACCAAGATTTCTGACTTAACCCAAATGTTTATTTGGTTGGGGTAGACCAAGGGAGCATTGTCCTGATATTGAAGATCTACCACCCTGTAGATTTTAGGTAATAAAGTCTTAAATGTTATGGGTAGGTCTCTAGGACCTATAGGGTGGACACTTTTGAGAAGAAGAAAGGCTTCAGTGACCTACTTGGAGAAAGTACCAAGTTGTCAACATGTAAGTGGACCTGTTGCCTCGTGAGTCTTGGCAAGAGATGTAATAAGAGACATATCAGTGCCCTTGTAACTGTACAGGAAAACACCATCACTTAACATGACCCGACACATTACAGGTGCCTAAAAGGTATTTGTAGCAGTGCCATTGAAGGAATCATTTTTGTAAATAAGATGTGCAAGGGTGAAAATTTTAAGGTTTAATTGTTCAGTTTAAACTTAAAGCTCCATTTTAACAGTGCATATGTAAAATGTGAATTTTCTTTAAAGCTGTTGCAATTAGGTAAAGAATCAAACATTTCTGTTGTAAAACTGTTGCTGTGTAATCAAATACTTTGATTAGCTTAATTATCTTGTATTTCAATTCTATTTACAAAACAGCAAGATTTGCTATTTTGTGATCTTGTTTAGAATAGAGAAATCTAGATTGTAGCTTGCCAAAATTGGGCTGTCCACTGGGTGCAGGTCACTCATTTTAGCTGCATTTCTAAACTGCATTAGCATGAACTTACCAGGAGAGCTTTTCTCTACAGGACAGATCAAATAAAACTTCGTTTAGTGTTAAATCTCCCATTTGCTTAAATGGTATACATTCTGCACTCACAGGTTGTCCCATGTTTAACACATAGTGTTATGTGCAGTACTACACCCTATTTTTGTTCTTAAATGCTTCTTAGGTGAAACCAATCATTCATATAGACCTTTGAAAACTCAATCCATTTGAATGCATTCATTGTTCTTTGTATGTTTAAGTGGTTCTAAATAGCATGGGTCAATAGTTTCTTTATTGTGACATAGTTTTGCAAAGATCTAGTTTTGCTAAGAGAATAATATAATTTATGCTCAAAACTCCCATTTGGAAATTGGCAGATTAAATATTTAAATTTTGCCCAGTCTGCTATTTGATTCATTGTAATACAAAGGGAAGTTTTTCAAATAGAATTTAAAATACTGGCATGTGTGTATATATACATTTGATCTTTGCCCATTAGACAGTACCAGAATGTGCTTGTTGTTCCATGTGATTTTTTTTAGACTGCATGTTGACAGATTTGGAATTAAAAAGCTTATTAAATCAGTTGTTGATCAGTATTGGGCATAACAATTACTGAAGCACTGGTGAATGAATTTGCTTCAGTGTGTAAATATTCTGTATTCTATCAAAGCAGGATGTCTAGGGAGAGTATTGTTTGTGTTCATTCATGGTAGGCATGTTTGGCTGGAATACAACATAGAGATCATGTATGCAATGTGGTATGCTACCTTTACAGTGCAGAATTTGTGATCTTTAAACAAGTGTTCACCACTTTCAAAAACTGGGCTGCTCTTTCCACACACTTTTGCAAGCAGAAGACTGAAAACAGAATGCATGCTGCAGTTAAAATCTAGTTTCAGTATATTAGGTTTCAAAGTGTTGGGTATTTGAGCTGGGATTTGAGTGTTCATTTGTACTCACTGCACCACTTGAAGCACTTTCCCTTACTGTGCTTGAGAACGGTCTTGTTTCTCCCACAGAACCATGCCCGCTCCTAATCTGGTTAGAGGATTGTCTGGGATTAGACTGATTGAAAAGAAGACGCCTAGGTGACTGGCAATTAAGTGAAGGCAAAGTTGGTTAAGTAATCACTGACTAAACAGTGACTGAACTTCATGTTCAAGAGGTGATGGCGAGGTGTTGCTCAGTGTGGTGTCAAGCCTGTGACACGTTCACAATTTAAGGAAATAAATATAAGGTTACATGAGTTTTCAGACATTTCCCTTGGGCAAGATTGCTTTCTTTCAGTCTCTGTGATTCAAGGTGTGCCAGAGAACATGTAGGGACATGTAAGACCAGACATTATGTCTTAAAACTAAACTGGAATGCTGTCATATCAAGTATACGCCAAAGCTTTTATGAGACGATACTGTTTATTCTCTGATGCTTTTCATTATGTGGTGTGACTTGTTATGGTCACCAGCAGCTCTGAATGTGTTTTCGGTTCTTGAAATAAAGGAGCGTTTGTGAAGGATAACCTCCCTCTCTTGATGCAGTACAGTTCCTTCTTTCAAAAGTTTCCTAGGAATTCTTGGAACCGTGGGTGAATTTAGCACATTTAGAAAGTGCAGCAACACCAGAATCCAGCATAGGCTTCCTTCAGTTTCTTTGATTATTATCTTGCCTCAGTGGAAGAGTGATTTCCTCAAAAAAAAAAAAGGGCAAACACTAACATGGAAGTTGCAGCAGTAATTGTTTTTGCACACAGGAAATGCAGGGATGTTTTGTAAAGAGCTTGAAAGTTCTTGGAAAGAACTTTCAAATGCTTTGAATGGTGGCCATTTTAAAGTTGTTTATTTTTATTATAGACACGTTTGGCCAAAAAATATTACAGATATCAGATATGCAGCACAATATATTGCATTTTCTGCAAGTGACTGTCAGTTTAGTTATCAAAGAAGGTTTAGGACCATTTATTTGTGCATACAATAAAGTTTCTACAATAAAAATCTTACTATATTTACAGTTCAGTGTATATGCAAACTGCAGTATCTTGTTGTACAGTGGTTTTCAATCTGTAAGTGTGGTGTCACTGTTATGGGTCTGTCATTCTTTCTTGTAATGCAAAATAAACAATATGGAGACATGTAGCCATAACTTTAAATAAAGGGCCATTTTAAAATATATACTTTCTAGCTATACTGCCAGTCAGTGTCAAGTTTTTCTATTGTTGTTTTCTTTGTGTGAGTAAATGGAAAAGAACGTTATCATTGTCCCCTGAAATTAGGTCACAGGAAAGATTGCGTGTGTGTATGCATGCGTACGTGTATGTGTGAGTGTAACAGGAAACCTGTGGGGGTTTCCATTGTAGTGGATCTCAGGAGATGTCTGGCTTTTTTTTTAACTCTCAGGCTTGGAAGAGACAGTGATATTTGGCGCTCCAAACTGATATTGTCTTCATCATTCATCATTTTTTATTTAAAAAAATAATAATTTTTTGTATTTTTCACTTTTACCATATAACAGTGCTTGCAAACAGCAGCTTTTACAGTTCTGAATGTTCAAAAATGGAGCCAAAAGACACTTGGACATAATGTTTTTTGTTTTTGTTTTTTTTGTTTTGCATGTTTACATTATATACTAGAGATGCTGTTATCCCAACCTGCAGAATAATCCCTGCAAGATGTCAATCCTGTTATGTCATCGTGTTCCGTGGAATCCTACATTGTAAGCCTGCTGCATTACCTTATCCATGTGATCTGTGCTGGATTGGACACTGTATTGGTTGTCCTTGCATTGGTGGTGTCATCTTGAGTCTGTAGGCTTGTCCATGTGAGATTGGCTTGAGTTGTTGGGGATGAGGGCTTTTCCATGCTGTAATACTGTGTATTGCTCTGTAGGATCAGTGCTTGGACTGCCAGTAATCAGAGACCTCTGCTTTTTCTTATCCTTCATATGTGTTCATGCACTTTATAGACTTCCTTCCTTCTTTACCCATTAGGCAATTTCCAACTTTCCTCAGCATCTCAATATTGGCCTTTGCATTACTGATATCACCAAAGCAGTACACAAATAAACATGTATATTTTCTGTATATTCAATTTACATTACATTTTTGTGCAAATAATTTCATAGTAAAGTGATTAACAAACTACACTTTTAAAGTATTTACATTCTACCTCAGTAACGTTTACATTTTTGGCTTTTTCCCATTTGTTTTGATCACATCCCATTTGTGTTGTTTAATTATTTAACAGAATTACTGCAGTTAAGTGTGTAAAAAATGAAATGAATTGTAAAAGGGGCATTTTAGGGTATTTTATAGAATTTTATAATTATTTAATTGTAAATTTCTACATTTAAAACATGGGCTCTCCTGAGACATCGGTTCTGTAGCATGCACTTTTCTGTGTCGTGTTACATGGTGGGCTTTTTTTTTTCAGTGTTAAAGGATAGATCCTGAGGAAATGTGAACCCACCCTCGATGTCCCACTTTTTGGCTGCATTCAGAGATTCTCTTCAAGTTATTGCCACTTTTTCAATAATAACTGTTAGAGAGTGATTGCTGTAAATTTGTAACTGCTGCTGCAGTTAAAGCTTCTGTAGGGAGTAGGGTTACCAGGAGAATTCCAATATTCAGCAAAGCACTTATAATACTAGTATGTTGTTGGTAATTTGCAGTCAATAGAGTATCTTTCAGTCTGTTGGGAAGAGTTATGATTAGTTTGAAATCAGGATCAGAAAACTTCATTTATCCCGGAGAAAATTGCTTATGTTGTTACTGCCACAACATACAGGCACAGAGAGACACAACACACCAGAATACTGTAAAATAAAAGTGTAAGATAAAATACATAAATAAGTGTGGTGGATTGCGTTAATAACTAAGAAGTCAATTGTTCGTGCCAGAGTATCTGAGTGTCTCACTTCACAGAGGGAGAAAGAGTGCTGATCAAGGATATTGAGAAGGCATATGACCCATGTTGCCTGATTGTGTGTCTGTGCTATATATATGCTATATATGCTGTAAGACTATGCTGGGAATTTCTATGTTTGTCTTTGCCTCCAGTCCTAGTCTCAAGTGTCTCCTTAAGTGGATTGACTTGAACATCTCATTTATCAAAATCTAGGTTTAAATGACAAAATATTAGGAAAAAAAAGAAAAATAGTTAATCAAGCAAGACAAATGTTGTGCTAAGACTGTGATTTCTGATGCTGTGCTGCTACCTATGAAGGTGGACAGATGTATGTTTCTACCTCTAGTCTGCCTGGTAAACTTTTATGTGATGATGAGAAATCATCAAACTGCAGGTATATTGTGACCTTAAACAAAGAATAATATCTTTCCCTTAACTCATTTCAAGTAAACAACTAAAATGTTCCCTAACGCTTCAGCCTTTCAGTTAGGGCACACATATTTCACCATAAAGTCATAATGAGTAGTATGATTCAATGAATTCCACAGAAGCAGGCCTAACTAACCCGCCATTAATGTTTTCTTGGTCTGACCAGTTTAAATATCAAGAGGAAGGAGGGGGAGTGTCAGAGCAACCTGCGGAGAGGAGGGTGAAAACATGAAAGTGCATAGCTGGACCTAGACATATTATAGGCATAGTTTTCTTGCAGAGTTTTATTGTTATTTTTGACATATAAGCAAGTCTGTTTATTATTACTTAACACTTTGACATGGTTTTAATTAAATATTTGGTTTAAGAATGATGCTAACAGCTTCATTTTTTAGCTACAGTAGCCAAATTAACTAAGCAATATCTTGACTGACACACTGAGTGCATTTGGGTTGATAAAAATGATAATTGATTAGTATCACTCAGATACTGAACTTGCATAACTCCCCGTCTCAGAATCTGCAGCATGCGGTGAAGCATGGCTATTTTTGGAGAACACTGGCCTCCTCTGGACTAGATTGTGGCTACTAAGCTTTTGCGACGTTCTACATTGTTTGCAGGGTGTAGGATGACTTAGGAGGTCTCTGTTCTTTTGCTGTGTTTGGTGAGATATTTATATTTCATATCTGATTTGTCATTTTGCATCAGTGTGCACATAACTACATTTCAACAAAAGTACCAATGCCCTGCCTCATTTTGATGTTGGTGTCAGGGTGCCTTCAGTATACATTACATTTACATTGCAGGCACTTTACCCTAGGGCATTGTGCATGAGTGCTTTGTAGCCCAGAAATAAACATGCCCTTTACATTTGCAAGTCTAGACTTAACATTTAGAGCTACTAGTAAACTAAAATTCACTAAAATCAGCTATTAAGTTAATACACCACCATTTTTCTGTTTGCTTATTCATGTGCTCTAATCTCTAATGAGCATGGAAGTGGATCTTGCAGTGTTGAATGTATTTTGAACATGGCCCCATATAAGGACATTGCTTGGCTGTTGATTAGGATGAATAAACTCCCTTCTACAAATAATGGGTTTAGTAGCACTGGGACAGTACTCTACAGCATGATTGTAATGCATGGGAAGGAGTGCAGTGGGTCTGTCATATGACATCTCTATTTGCACATATGGGTAGCAGCTTTAAGGGCAATAAGCCTATGATGCTGCAGATGTTAGCTTCTAACCCTCAGGCCCAGCAATAGAGCCACTACTCTTGCAGAAACAGAACCAGGGGAATTGGTACACTCCAGCTCGATGAATGCCTGTAAGCTTTTGCTTAAATAGACACTTAGCAGACTGAGATCAAAGTGCACTAACACACAATTTGTATGAAGCTGTGCTTTGCACAGCAGATGTGGCAGTGTGTTTACTGTTCAAGCTTAATTAAAATCTACACAATTTGAAGCTGTATGTGTTCCTGGAATAGTGTAGAGCCATCATAAAGCCAGATTCGATAATCACGATTCCCACCATGCTCCAATAAGAATGATGTGGGTTGCATATTTCCAGGTTGTTGTCTGATCCTCTTTTTGCAGTTCTGAGAGAGATCTGGTGATAAAGGTAGTTACTTTAGCTCTGTTAAGAAGCTGCTGTTCAGTTACTGTCAGCCTAATAAAAAAGTCAAAGAAACTAGCTCTAAGGGCAGTCAGTAAGGGAGAGCAATATGGTATTGTGATTTTTTTTTTGCCTGCTTTACCAATTGTTGGATTGTTTTAAGACCTTTGAAAGCATTGGATCACATATTTGAATTCATTTTTCTTCAATTCAGTCTCTTCTGATTCTGCCCCTTGCTATGTATCCCTCCACATGGTGCTAGAATAACAGCTAGCACACATTTCTTCTGAGACACGCAAAGTCACACTCTTGACTGCTGCTAGCAGACAGCTGTGTGTGCCTGGAGAAAAGAGCTAAGTCAAAGGTCTGTAATGTCAGCTAGCTAGCATCACACTATCATTTTGACTGGAAAAGACGGTTCATTGGTACTTTCTTCAGTAAGAACAATTCACAAAATCACATCAATGAGTGACATAATTTTCTTCAAGCATTAGCACACCAGCTTATTTCAGATGTAACAAAGTGCATTGTTTTTTTGTTTATTCATAATCTTGTATTATTTTTTGCTCAATAGTTTGGATGTTTCTGCTGATGCCGATTTATAACACTACAGTGTTATATTTTTGCTGTATTGCCTACTCTTACCAATCCTAGTATCAACAAGGGGACAAGCCAATTTCTCCCTCTGCCTCTACTGATTGACTTTGGGTTTGCCTGAGCTTGTTTGTGACTCTTTAGATTGAATTCTTTTGTTAACTGTGTAAAAATGTCTGGTGTATATAAACTGCAAGACAGCTGTTTTCCCCTTCATTCCTGGATGATGACATGAATCTTTAATTCATGTCACTGACCTCTTCAGCTCATTTGGTCCAGACATATGAGGAGCACAATCTGCTTCCAAGGATCATTTTTACTGTTGTGTCTCAGTGACACTCTAAATTTCTGTTGTCTTTGTTACCCAGGCTGTTCTTCAGGAGGGTGTGCAGTTTGTTCTTATGGTTGTAGATGGTAGAAGGGACTTGTAGGGGTGTGTGGAATGTCCAGACAGAATGGCATGAAACAAAGTGGACAAACAAATTTGTACAGGAGCTACAAGTTCAGAGTTCCTTTTCACACTATTTATTAATTTCAGTTTGCTTTGCTTTCTATGGAGTTTAGCATTATGGCAGTGAGTCCATATAGTAGGATACTAATCATAATTTTACTAATAAAATACATGTTAACTATGAATACTTGTAAATTACCTAATATACCTAATATAATATGCAGTTGTTCTTTAAATACTAAGGATATCCAGGTCAGAGTTTAAGTCATGATGATCTATTACAGCGTTTCTCAAACTATGGGCCGTGGACCGGTGCCGGTCCATGAGAGTGTTCCTGCCGGTCCGCGGAGCCTCGCTTCTGCACCAATCAAAATTCAGTCAGGTCTGATCTCAGCCATGCTGTCACTGCATTCCCCGCCCCGCCCCCTCGACTTCACGGCCCGCCCCTTGTTTCAGCATTCTAGAATGTTCAGCGTTCCCGCCAGTG
>JBBIGB010302658.1:0-11393 GCA_037577075.1 Alestopetersius hilgendorfi | reverse complement strand
AATGTGCCGGGCCCTGCAGCCCCAAAGCCTGACATGACCGGTCCCCAGGACAAATAAGTTTGAGAAACGCTGACTTAGTCCATAGAATGTAACTCAAGAGAATAGAATGTCACTCACCCAGCACGGTGTAGGACTCAGCCGTGAAGCGATCGCGACCCACTCGAGCAGACGGAGCTCTCTTCGGAGACATCATGGCAGTTCTATAGCCAGGAATAGACCATGAAAACTCTTAGACCAATAGACCATACTCTTTTTCTTCTTCTTCTATGGATTCTACTAATGCTGTTTGGGTGGTTTCATGGACCAAAAATGCTAACAATTAATAATATATTTCAGTTTGCAACTATTCTTTATTCCTTAGAATTAAGCAGCCTGTTTTTGTTTCTGTGCCTTCAGTCTGTATGTAACTCATCTCTGTTCTGACTGGCTGCCCTGCAATGAGCTTCATTCATACTCCTTATGACTTAACACGGAAAGGCAGGGCTACACCCTGGTAGACTAAACAGGCAGATATATATATGAAACTGCACAGGCAGAAGCAGACCTGGCAGGAGAGTGCATGGGGGAGTTGGTTCTGTTTTTGTCTTTACGGATGTCTTGAACCTTTCCTCCACTGCTGTCCCACTCGACACTCATATCCTCGACCTTCAGGTTTTGGTGGGCAGAACCAATGTCCAGCTTAAAAACAAAAGCTGGAGGGAGAAGGACAGAGAGAAGACATGGTGAGTGGAGTTATGTCAGAAAGAGCTTTAGAGCAGCTTAGAAAAAATTTATTTCAGACAAGGCAGGTGTGTATAAAGAAGATCTGTTACTACTGTGTCCCTTTGTTTTGTGCTATGAAGATTACATGCGAAAAAATTGCAAAAACTTGATTACAAAAAATAAAAAAATCTACAATAATCCCCCGCATTCCAAGAGCACCCGCGTATAGTGAAATATCTCACTGTAGTGTTTTGGTTTAAAAAAAAAAAGCCTAAAAATGCCTATTTTTATAGTGTAAACCCTAAATATGCTCAAAGGACACTTTATTTTAACGTGGTACTCAGTTTAATGCATTACCCTTAAAGAAAATATAAAGGTAAAGCCGTACTCGCCTCTTTTAATTTAAATTCCCAACTGAGATATGCAACTCGGAAGGTTGCGGGACAAATGTTTACATCCGGACTGCATTTAAAGACGTATGTGTGTCTGAATGCGCTCCGGCTCCAGTTTATCGGGAAAAAACTGATCTACTCGGGCTATAAATACAAATGAGGGCTCATTGGAAAGGTCTCCTGGCGAACTACTGAACTGTGGAGTTTGTGTCTGAGTGCTTTCCCCGCCGAGATATGCAACGCAGAAGGTCGCAGGACAAAAGTATTGGGACACCGTGGTAAAGTGAACGGGTCCCCTTGTGTGAAAACATCTAGAAAAATATATTTAATTCTACAAAAAAGCATATTTGCATAAAGGATATTTGCAGTTTCCGCATTATTGTGGGGATTTTCACATAAAACTATGAGTTTGGTTCTCAAAAAATCTGTGTGTGATTGAATCCGCGACTTCTGATCCGCACAAAACTGGGGGATTACTGTATATACATTTCAGTGCAACATTACTCTGTTATTTTAGTTTAAACTGTGACTTCTAAGGGTTAAAGCACTGCAAGTGATCGACTGCTGTCTTCAGCTGTCTGTCGCAACACATCAGTTCACGTTTTACCCTTAGTCAATAACAGCATGCCCCATTACACTTTAAATGTGAGTGTGTGTGTATGTGTGTGTGTGTGTGTGCGTGTGTGTGTTTGTGTGTCTCACCGTGTGTCTCCAGAGTAACCAGCTCAGAGAATTCTCCTGCTACAGCTTTGTTGCACGCCTTCACCCGGAAGGTCATGTAGCGTGTGTCAAACCGAAGGCCTGCACAAACACACAGATCCCAGTAACTACACAAGAATCAGCCTAAATACACACTGGCAAAAAGGGAGTAACAATCAGTCGCAGCAATGTAAACGTAAATGCATACTAGCATATCAAGCTAGGCACATACACTGCAGGATTTCTAAAGAACATGAAGCTGTTATATACCCAGGGGTGAACAAAACTAAGGGTATCTGATTACTTTAACA
The DNA here is from genome assembly GCA_037577075.1 of Alestopetersius hilgendorfi. Lineage (NCBI taxonomy): Eukaryota > Metazoa > Chordata > Actinopteri > Characiformes > Alestidae > Alestopetersius > Alestopetersius hilgendorfi. The sequence continues at coordinate 9,289 of JBBIGB010302658.1, read as the reverse complement.
AGGAATCAGGACATTAGAATAAAAACAAAATGGATTTGATAAACAATGTAAAGCCTTTCTAGAGAACAAATTGAAATAGCATTCCATGAAATGCTGGGGTAGATTCATAACATGATAAGAAGTCTCAGTATAAATTACAGAAATAGGAGTGGCTACTTAATTACACACAGCATAGCCAGCAGTCAGTAACACTGACTAGAATCATCCTTTTCCCCTCATTTTGTATGTTTTAAAGTTTAGAGTCACACACTTGAGGTAGGAAAATAGATACAGGCTTGATTTAAGCCAAAAAGAGCACAATAAATGCTTCCATTCTTCATCCTCCTGCCCTCTCCCTACAGAAGCCCCTGTATGATGCTTTAAGGAGAAAGGACATAACACTCTTATGCCCTTATCATTTATTCTCAAGGTTGTTGAGAGCTTCTCTTTCACAACACATCTTAAACCCTGTGGTCATGAAGGTGCACTCAGTATTGTACACAGCTTTTAGCTGCAACCTTAGCAAAGCTAACATTACCTTCAGGGAATTATGGGTACACACTGCCATCACATCAAAGCATATTTGCACTGCTATCATAAATACATCTTAGCAAGAAAATAAAAGTAATCCAGAGCCAACATCAGGAATCCCCCAGAGTGCAGCAGAAGTGCCCCACTACCTGTGAGTGTGTACTCGGTCTCTTTGATGCCCTCCACCACCATCCAGGGGTAATCTTCCCGGGCTCTGGGCGGCCCCTCGTGGTTAGTCCGCCGGTGTTCAAGGACATAGTGGTCGATTTTAGAGTCCGGCTCAGTTAACGTCCACATCACTGTGACTGAATTATCATACACCTGACACTCGGACACCTGGATCTCTGGAGTAGATGGAACTGCGGAGAGTGAGAGAGTTAAGAGGTTTTATCAGTGGTACAAATGTCAAACTACACAACAAATTAATTCAATAATGATTTTTCTGGCATCACAATATAGGTAACAACATTGAAGATTTTTTGATAATAAGCAAGTTTCTCCAAATGGAATCATGCCTAACATCCACCCTCTAACTAGGTCCCAGCCTTACAGGGAGAAGCCATGTGAAGCCAGTAACTGCATCTTTGTGAGCTGCTACCACTGCGTTGATCTAAATAGTGAGGGGGAAACAAGACCACCCTCCATCCAGAGAGCAGGTCGGATTACACTCTGCTGGGTCCCCAGCCACAGGACTTAAACCAGCAATCTGACTACACCATGGCGAAATCTCAAGCATACACTAAACTCTTACAGATTTAGAAATCTCAAACAGATTTAGAAAATGGAGAACACCTCATGCTTAACGTCATTCTTTTGAGTGTGTGCAAACAAACATAGGTCATCGCTCATGAGTTTCTACTAGCGCCAGAATTTCTATTTTCACACGACAAAGCAGAAACTGGATTAGACCTTGTAAACTGTCTAGAAATTGTTTATTAAGGGTCTGAAGGGCACTCAAGCATTTACCCACTTTCTCTCAGTCCTTCAGGCTACAAATAAAAAATTATTGAAACACAAGATTATCACAATATTTCCATATTGCACTAAGGTGGGTGTTTTCTTTCCTACCAAAGCAACTAGAAAATGCTGACAATGATTTTTAGTTAACATACTTCTGACATTCCAAAATGAACATACAGCCATGGAAAAAAAATGATTACTGATTTTGTTATTTGTGGGCGCGTGCCTGTGTAGATAGTGTCATGCACATTTTATACACTACACACTTGATTCAAAATTCCAAACAAAAAATGTAAAAATAATACATACAAATTATTTATTATACCTATTATACCTAAACAACATGCTTACATTATTTTACAGTTGCAACTACTAAAATAGTGATGCCAATAGCACAGTGTGTGAATGTGTGACTTTGTTTCATCCCATCAGAAACTGAATCAGGAGTGAAGCTGCTGTAATACAGCACATAGAAAAGCTGCTACACAAACAGTACAGCACTCACAACACATATGGTGGTGTTCTCTTACACTCTAATTTCTTTCCATGCCACACATGGAGAATAACCATTTAATGAAATAGTCCTCCAGGGCAGATGGTGGCCTCATGGTTAGGTAGTTGCCCCTGCAATCTAAAGGTTGTGGGTTTAAATCCCAGGACTTCTAGTGGCACCACTGAGGTATCCTAAAGCAAGGTACCATCCCCACACATTGCTCACACGGGTGTGGCATCGCTGGCTGCCCACTGCTTCACTTGGTGAAGGAATTAAATGTAAAGAACAATGTGTGGTGTGATCATGTGTGACAAATCGACACAACTGACCTGGGAGGAATTTGATGGCCTGCAGCATCTCCCTCTCCTGAGTAAAGTCCACCATCAAGTGACTCATATTGTCGCTGGCTTTAGCTTTTAGAGAGAGACGAAAGGCTGGTGCCATAGTAACACTGCACCCATGCACGCGCACACGCACACACACACACACACACACACACACACACACACACACACACACAACACACACACACCAAAATAGTTAAATATACTACTTTTTAGGAAAGGGATTCATTTGGGGCAGATACAGGGCAAAAATGAACACAAAACTCAAAGTGATGAAGACAACTATGTGGTTCAACAAAGAAAAACACTATGACCATAACTTAAACTATTGAGACTAGACATAGCAAGTAAAGTCTAGCCAGAGATGAGTGACGAATGAATCAAGAAATGAAGGCAAGGCAGCAGCATGAACAATGATGGCAAAAATGATGACAGAGTAAGTATGTGCTGCTCTAGTCTGTTTGGTTGTCCAAACCCAGGGTTTCCCGCTGAAAATATTCGACAGCCACAGCAGCACAGTTCACTTTTTCTTTTTCTAAAAGGCCAAAAAGGCTTATCTGAGGGTTGCACCAGTCACAATTTATGATTTCCTTACAGCTAAATGTCCTAATGGTCAATTCCTCCACCTCCCCAAAGTGTCTCATCAATTAAAATGTGTCCAAGTCCACCTACTAGTGAAGACTAGTCCAACACATGGGTGATGAGGTGAAGCCAAGTATGCATTTTCTCTGAGATACATAAAGCAAGCCACGTCTATTTCTATCAAATAAAGTGCTTCATCAAAATAAGACAAAACTGGCTATTTAGGTCAAAGTGCATTATTATACTACAACATATGATACAGGTGTATCAGCAATGTGCAAGAAAGCATGAGTCCCCTTAAATAGCTCGCTATTTAACTCATCAAATGGTAAAGTAAAATGGTGTAAAGTGTATAATAAATACTGCTGTGGCTATCAAAGGCTGACACATGGCACCCCAGGTCAAAATACACCACTAGGTGTGTATACGTATACTGTACCTATCCTTTATGTCTTTGGCCGCCTGAAAGCAGAGCAGGGAAAGAGGAAGAGAGAGGAATACAGGGGAGGAGAGAGAGAACTGAGTCACACGGAGACTTAACAATAAAACAATACATCAGTCATACGCATGGGTTAGTTGTAGGGGCAAGTACGGACAGTAACAACTGCTGCATTGTTAGAAACCCCAGTTACAAAGCCAACGAAAGCACCATGCAGACCCCTTTACTGCACCACAAGTAGGTCAGAAAAGATATTTGTAACTTGCTTGATTTACAAGAATGGTGGGTGTGATTATTAAAATACACAGATAACCTGAATCATACTATTCATGCATGCATTCATATAATGTTTAAAATTTTAAATATAATTTTTTAGTGTGTGCTGTGTAAATGCAGAGAATAGGGCAACATACGAGGCTCATAGTGTTTCACCTTAAAGAGTAACGTCACTAATTTTTGGAACCATTCCAGAGAAAACAGTCTGAAAGAAGTGTTGGGAACGAGATGTCTGAAACGTTCAATGCCTCTAAAAACAACCACACCAAGCCATTAAACATAATGGCCACTGCCTAAATGCATTTATCACTATTTTACCAACATTATATATTACATACAGACACGTAGAAGACACGTGTAGGTTCATTCATCTTCTTGGACTGTAAATAAAAACATATTTCTGTTGTAGACACTGTTATCCCTTGTTCCTAGCCTTCCCACTGTAAAGAAATCCGTAAAGAAGTCAACACATTTCTCTAAAATGCATCACACATCAAATAACTTTGTACTTTGTATATATCTCAACAACCGAATGTACAGTGTAATGTTTTGCTGGTTATCATTTTGTAGTGTTAAATATCACACATCTATAACACAAAGAAAACCCAATAATCCCAACATATAAACTTACATCTCAATAAACAAATAAACTAATATGTCAATAAACAAGTGTCAGCTTATTACATATAATAATACAATATAGGATTTTTAGGATTACATTCAAATACTCTTCTTAAAAAATATATAGATATTAAAATGAAAGGCATTTCCCTATTTCACAATAATAATCAATAACACTGTTGAATTCATATTAATATTATTAGTGGAAAATACAATTCATAGAAAACTGGAAATCATCTACAGATGAACGTCCGTGTAAATGCCTCTACTATCAGTACCTGAGTGAAGCCGTCAGTCTCAGGGGAGCAGAGTGTCTGATTGGCCAGTTCCAGCAGCTCCTCTGAACTCTCCAGGGCTTTGGTGCATGCGCTCAGCTGGTTCTGAAGACACAAAACAGTACGGCACAGCCATCAACACTCCACGGATTCAATTAAGTATTATCAATCTGTGAAAGATCTGTATGAGGATCTATGTGAAAGCTGCAAAGAGGAAACAACTCCACAATAAGTCTATGTATATGAACACATTGTCTTTAAAGTCCTTGTTGGTGTAATGGTCAGGTGTCCCAATACTTTTGTCCATATAGTGTATCATTAAACATTCTACAACAGTTCCAACCCTGCTGTCTGACTGATCATAAAGCATTTATCCTGCTCACCTCTGATTGCTACAATGATTGCTCTGATTTAAGACACTGAAACTACACTGCTGGCAGAAAAAAACCCCAAACATGTCTAAAACTACATTAAGGGTTTCTTTGCTTATTATTTGCTAAACTGTTGAATTAAAAAACAACAGAGCACGTTGTGTGACAATAAAACTAAATACACGCTTCCAGGAAGGCTTTTGTTATCGTTTTAGGCTTCCTTTTATGTCATTTTCATAGAAGAAAAGCAGTTTGAATAAACCAAACTATTTCACATGTTGGTCTTTTAGAATAAAGTCCATTCCAGTGACACCACAATGTTCCATGTTCTCAAGATAGATTCAGAAAATATAGGGATGTTCAGTTTAACCGATAGAATGATACCAGCATGATTACAGACCACCAGTAGCTTAGTCCAGACAGGCCTGACAAGCTATAAACAGGATTATACACAGCCTGGATAATCCCAGTGGATCAGTTCCTGCTCACAGCTCAGTCCAGCTCCCAGTACCAGCACTCCTCAGCCAGCTGGGGCCTTTTCACTTTCCAGGTGTATCCACTTAACCGCCTGCATACTAAAACCTCAGGCCCACTAATGACGAATTCAGATGTGTATTAATTATCAGCAATTATCCGGCGTGCTATAGAGAAGAAAAACAGACATATTCAAAGAGTAGATGGAGTACATTTGCTTGTACACGCATACAAATGAATAAGCAACTGCAAAAGATTGTGTTCAAATCAAAATAACCATTAAACATTAGCATTCTTTATGTGTCCAGTTTGGAATTTCACTGTACTTTATTCATGAAATCTAAACAATGTGGACAAAAGTATTGGGACCCTTTCACCAACAGGGCCTTTAATTCAGTAGAAACGGAACAATTAACTTTACAAAGATTGCATCAACAGTTGCAGCCTTTAAGGTAATTTCTTTTGGCAACAATCATGTTAATGAAACGCTAACACAAATGAACTGATGAGAGCATACCGATTCAGCTGTTTTAGTATAACAGAGCCAGCTCCAGAGATTCAAAACTAACATTCTCCCTAAATTGGCAACCAATTGTCTTACAACAAAAGATATTAATATCAGGTATTAATTTGAAGATGAATACTACAATTTAAATACAAATAGAGAAAGTGATTTACACTTTAAAGCCACGATATAAACATTTCTGAAGTCCCACAACATCACTGATTCACCTCAGCGGGTTATTATCAAAGCCCTTCAGCAACTGAAGCAAATGTGTCAAAGACGAAATAAAAAAACACTAAAAAAAAGTCAGGATTCCCATCCCTTACCTCAAGAGCCTTATTTGAAATGGAGTACAGTAATCCCCCAGTTTTACGCAGATCAGGAGTTATGGATTTTTTTGAGAACTCCCCACAATAACACGGAAACTGCAAATGTCCTCCGCCTTTTTTTGCAAAAAAAATTTATTTTCTGGATGTTTTCACACAAGGGGACCCGTTTACCTCGCTGTGGTGTCCCAATACTTTAGTGTCGCGACATTCCGAGTTGCATATCTCGGCGGGGAAAGCACTCAGACACTTCAAATTCCACAGTTCGATTGATCTCCAGGAGACCTTGGCAACGAGCCCTCATTTGTAGTTTTTGCCCGAGTAGACCAGGTTTTATTCCCCAAAAACCGTTGCATCGCGTGTCCTAATACTTCCGATGCCTGGCCCTCCAGTAGTAAATTCACAAGAGAACGCCTCACCTGTAGTTCGTATGTGCGGCTGGCCCTCTCCTGTTTGACCCGGGTCACCATGCCCTCCTTCAACTCATCAAGAACGGCATGCAGCGAACTGAACTCAGACTCCAGATCCTCCTGGACACGAGTGGAGTTTGCCTACATACGCACACAAATCATGATGCCAATTAGAACAGCTTTGGCTCAAGGCCAGGCACTTTATGCAGCTGATGGCAGTTTGCATTACAGCATTCTGGTTGGCCACTGAAGTTTGAAGCTGCTTCAAAACATGTAACTGAAGACAAACATTAATGTTAGAAGACTAAATTGTGCTTTGGAACTTCAGGTACTGAGTCTGATTTGTTGCAGTTCTAATGTTGTATACTACAACTGAAATAAACCTTCCAATACTCTGAAAAACATAAGTATGCTCTTCACTGGTCAGGATGATCACAGTACACATTTATTAGGCTCATTTGTGTATTGCAAACTGTATATCATTTTTCATAGACCAATAGTGTGATAACATATAAAAAAACAATGCACTGGTTACAAATGACCAAACAGCTGACCAGAAAAAAATGCTATTGTTTCTTCACTTATTTCATTGAACAGGTTATGTTACGTACCTCCAGGTTCTGCAGACTCTGCTTCAAACAACAGATGAAGTTCTGGATCTCTTCATTTTTAAGAGCCAATGTAGTGACAATCTTCCGGAGCGACTCCTGAAAATCACGCGTAAAATCAGGTCCCATTCAGTTCCACACGTGAAGTACTAATATAATCAAATATCACCATGAAATGTATAAAGCAACATTAAAAGAAAGTTCCCAATGTAACAAATATTTTCAATGCTAGATTAAGATTAAACCTGCACTAAAAAGGGTTCCCAATCGAGAATCAGTACTGGGATTTGCAACTTTGTCCAACATTAAGACTAAACCAAGCCTGTGAAAAAAATGATCAAAAAATGAGGCGAAAACTCTTAATAAGCATTTATATGAGCGAGTCTGCTTAGCTACAAAAACGGTCATAACCTGACTAGGCATTCTGAAGCAGCATGCAGCATTTTATTGGTGCGGCCAGACTCTGCATTCATAATTCAATAATCTTGGCTTCCTCTGGTGGGACATTAGAGGGAGCTCATTGTTGTATTGTAGAGAATCTGTAGTCCACTTCCCCTGTCTAATACAGTGTTTCCCTTCTCTAACACACTTGATTCAACTCATCAAATAATTCCCAAGCTCTTCACAAGTTTAAAATTAAGGTGATGGAGCAGGAAGACACTAGACTGTACAGAAACAGGGCAAACAGGAGGACACTGTTGTAATATAAAATAATATATTGTGGGACATTCCTGGTGCACAAACATATATATGGAGTTGGTCCCCCTTTGCAGCGATAACAGCTTCCACTCTTCCACTTCTTCGGTGGGAATGTGTGCCCATTCATTCTGTGGAGCATGTATAAGATCAGGCACTGATGTTGGATGAGAAGGCCTGGCTTGCAATTTCCATTCCAGTTCATCCCAAAGGTGTTATATGGGATTCAGGTCAGGGCTCTGTGTGGGCCAGTCAAGTTCTTTCCCTCCAACCATGTCTTTACAGACCTCGCTTTGTGCACTGGGGTACAGTCATACTGGAATAGAAAAGGTTCTTCCCCAAACTGTGTCTACAAAGTTGGAAGGATGGTGTTGTCCAAAATCTCTGGGTTGGCTGAAGCATTAAGATTAAGATCACTTGAAGTAAGGGGCCTAGACCAAACGCTGCATAACAGGTGTGTCCCGATACTTTTGTCCATATAATGTAGTACTTGACAGCTAAATGTGTGATTGCTTCACATTGTTCAAAGTCTCTTTATCAATCATAACTTTTTATGTTGTAAAATGTTAACTTAAATATAGCACCCTGATATATTTAGAAGATATGTGATATTGTCATTTATGAATATGGCCCAGATCTGATGTTCCCAGTGAGCTGAAGCTTTAAATAAGGATATCTGCAGTGGGCCACAGCTTGAACAAGAGATCTAATGTTTACTACAGCTAAAGCCTTCACATAGTGTTACAGTCTATATTTGAGCATTTACAAAGTGGTAAGGACGAAGAGTTGGCTCTGTCTGTTGTGCCTGTTGACCTGTGAACCGTTCCCACGTACACACAGGGCGTGTGCTGTGGCAAAGGACCTCCAAGCTGCTGAAGCCCACCCGCTTTGATTTTCTTTGTTATCTACGAAACGGCCACGACCTCAGCCTTCGCTTCACGGTTCAAAAACATTAATTATACCTTCTGCTCGTCCATGGTAGCGCCACCGAGAGTCGGTGTGGGATGTTTTGTTGAGTTTTTCCCCCAGGTCCTCTGTGAAGGTACAGCTCCGTACAGTCTCTCCGGTACTGATGCTGCTGCTACAGAGCACTGCATCTTCTACCGAGGCCACGGACACTCTGCTGTACGCATGCGCGAACTAAGGACTGCTGGGTAATGTCGTTTTCGTCCATCGTGGGACTGTGGGGATGGGCGATACCAGTTTATTTTGATCCGACACCAAGCACACAATATGGACAAAGGTATTGGGACACACTGGTTTTCCAGTTTTTGGGCTAGGCCCCTTACTTCCAGTGAATATATATATATATATATATACATAGATATTTTCCAACTGTCAAATGTTTACTTTTTAAATTTTGTTATTTGTATTTTTTATTTTATTTTTTCTCTTCTAT
>JBBIGB010302627.1:0-11398 GCA_037577075.1 Alestopetersius hilgendorfi | reverse complement strand
ACACACACACACACACACACACACACACACACACACACACACACACACTCACACACACACACACACACATACACACAGGCACACTGATCAATGATCCCTGAAGCTGGGTTCACAGCGTAGTGTCCAGCAAGAAGCCACCCATCCCTGGGCCGTGACACAGTTACACTCAGACAATAAGAGGAGGCGGGCTCTGTATGAAGGGATGTGGACAAAGAACAGAGAGAAGAGTGAAGTAATGAGGGGGGAAAGCAGGACAGAAATGAGGAAGTAGAACAGAACAAGGGACATTAGCGGGCAGCTAATGCTTATAATGGTGGGCCACTTCACCAATTTCACACAACACAAAACAAATATCTGTAAGGAGGACAGATGCAGTCGTCAATCAGTGAATCAGGGGTGTGGTGTTTGTGTGTGCGAGTGTGTGTGTGTGTGTGTGTGTGTGTGTGTGTGTCTGCATGTCTCCTTCGGGGGGAGGGTCTTTTTGAGAGGCTGGTGATGTCATCTTAACCCAAGTGTCAGGCCATGATGGGCTGCCCCTTAAAAGTCTGGGAAAATGCCCCTCACTCAGTGTTTGTGTGTGTGTGTGTGTGTGTGTGTGTGTGTGTGTGTGTCACCCTTGATTAGAATAATATACTAATCTGACTAATCTCCACGAAAGTAAGCAACATACATATGACAATATACACAAACTACGGACAGTGTTTGTTTTCACAGTGGAGAATAAATAGAATGTGAAAACTGACATTGTGCAAACGATGAATTGTGTGCTTTACAGTAAAGAAAAGGTGCGGAAGGCATAATAGTAGGTGAATGCTGTTGAGTGAATGTGAGGCATGTCCTGAAGATAAAAGCTCCTCTGTAGTCTCTCAGTCCTGGTCAAGATGCAGATCTCCTTTGAAAAGAAGAGAACATAACGATCCGGATTGCTCTGGTCTTACAGCATCTGACGTAGATGTTATGCAGGGAGGGCTGCTACTCTGATCACTCGCTGTAGGGCAGAACAGTTCCCAAACCATGCAGTGATGCTCATGATCAGGATGCTCTTAACAGCAAATGTATAGAGGGTTTTAGGATGGTAGCAGAAACCCTAAACCTCCTAAACTGTTTGAAAGGTCATCATCTTCACCAAGAATGTAATTGATTCTGGAAGACAGTGCATATTATAGATCTGGTATTTAGTCCTGCTGTAAAATTGGTTTAGTTGGTTTAGTTTTCTGTCCCATGGAAAGTGTGACTTATTTGTGTTCCTCTAAACGGAATCAGCTGCTGCAGCTTGAACTAGATAGTCAGCGAAACACACGATCACAGATACTGCACATGCCACGATGGCATGATAAAACAGCCGTTCATGAGTTGGAAGAATGTCCTCCTGTGCAGCAGATAGGCCAGTTATTTCCTACTCAGATATCATGGCAAGCCGAGTCGTGAAACGCTTTGTAATGTAAGCCTGTCTTCCTGGTGCAGTTTGTTTGTGTTGAGGAGGAACCCGGGTCGAGCCCAGGTCATTTCAGAAATAAAATAACAGGGTTATTACTTGGCACCATTTTAATTTGCTTTTACAGGCGATAAGCACATGCCTGAACAGAAAGCTATAGTAGATGTTAAAGTGGCCCCTTAAAGTCACGTGTGAGCACAGCACGTGCCGTGTATGAACAATGTGAAATTCTTTCTCTGCATTTAACCCATTTACCAAAGCGAAACAGGGGGCTGCCCCAACGAGGGGCGCCTGGGACGGTACCTTGCTCAAGGGAACCTCAGTGGTGCCACTAGCAGTCAAACTTTCTGAGAAGTATGTTGGAAACATATGTTGTCCTTTATTTCTGTAAATTATTTAATACATGTAACACAATATCTTAAAAGTAATTCTCAATATATTGTAGATGCCTTTTTGACCGTTAATGCTCATATTTATGTGCTTAAAAACATGTAGAATCGAACTTTCAGGGAAAATAATGGGCCCCTAAGGAAAATTACTTTAAGTAATGACAGTTTAACTTTTTAAACATTAAATGTAACTTGTTAAAACTTTGTACTCGCTATTGGTATGTCTCATTCAAGACATGCAACTACACACACTTACATCTAACATCTAACATCAACTTTGTACTGTAATGGTTCACAGTAATTATATGCTATATATGCCACCACTGGCATGAAGGTTACATGATGAATGTGCTTCTAAATGTTCCATTTGAAAATGCTTACCATGGATGACATGCATTATGTACAGGAGGGGGATATAAATACACCCCTCTGCTGTAAAGATTATACACACACACACACACACACACACTCACACACACACACACACACACACACACACATATATGTTTATATATACACACACACACATACATTCACAGGAGTTTCTGCAGTTCTTTTTAACTCTATATTTATCTATTTATTAAGAGCTTCAAAAACAAATTAAATCGCTTTTCCACAGTCACCTTCCTTTGCAATGCCAACAACTTTGGAAGGCCACCAGCAAAAACTGGTTTTGATTGAGCGCACCATCATCACATGAAAATCTTCTTCCCATTAAAGTTTCTCTAAGCTCCAAAAAGGTGGGAATCAGAGCTAAACAGAGTTGCTACCCTTCCAGCCTTCTCTACTTCAAACCAAAATGTAAAAGTGTCTAAACTTTTATTGAATGTCTAGTCACGGATCTCTAGGTTTTCTCAGTTTCAGGTCCCATGTCTCCTAAATGGGCCTATATGTTTATCATAAAAGTGTATGTATGTTATCATTGGCAGGGCTTTATTATCAAAAGTATAGTTCAGAACACTGCATTATACTGTACTGTAATACTGAACTGTAGCTCTAACTGAAATGTAATTCTGATTGTGTAGAATTTTAATTGTCTGAACCCATGGCAAAAGTAACCATGCATCAAACATCACTGTCTTCTTATGACAAGTTTTTGTTTTGATCAATTTACAGATTCTCAGCAGACAGCAGCGAAAATGAAGTTCTGGTGCTTCTGCAAACAAACTGACGAGGAGGATGATCGAGGAGTTCATTCTGACAAGTGAAAAACAAAAAGACAGGAAAGAGCAAGAAATGAGGTAAGAAGAAGAGTAAGATGGTGAAAAAGTCTAAGAAGCAAAAGAAAAGGAAGGAGGAGGAGGTGGTGGTAGAGATGAAAGAAGAGATCAAAGTGAATCCTGACCATGAGCATCTTCTGGAAACAATGGAAATCCTGGAAATTGGAGAGAAAGACCTGACAGAAGTGGAGAATTCTGTCAAAGAATGGACCGAAGGTAAAACAGGAAAGCAAACAAACAGTGATATACATATTTGTAAGCATATAAAGTAATTTAAAGAACAGATTAATCTTTAGTTGTTAGGTCTAGACACTTTAAAGCACCAGTATCATAATATATAGATAAATACTTCCTTTATTTTCCATAAATAGACTTTATAAGTGAAGAGACTGCTGTTATACTTGCAAAGTCATTTTGTTAAAATACAGTCAAATTCTTTTCCTGCTGTTAGATCTGGTGCAGAATCTTGGTTAGCAGTGCACACTTGCTTCTAACCAGGAGAACTTTCAGGAGGAGCTTAAAGAGCCAGAGGAGGAGGACTGGAAGAAAAGAGCTGAGGAAGAAGGAAATGGATTGAAGGTACATGTTTCTGTGGAAAAAAAAGTCATATATGAATTACAGAATCAGTCCAAATTACAGCTTTTCTGATTTACTTTTCCTCCTGTCAGATCTTCTTCATGAAACAGTCCAGCAGTATGCTGCCATGACCTCCTCCGAGCAGGAGAACATCCAGTTCAAAACTCAGGAGATTAGAGATAAGGAAGAATATTTAGTAAAGAAATGTGTTGAAGGGACAGAAAAATGTACTGTGTCAGCACATTATTGCTGTTCCATATTCAGACCTGCTTGTGAACACACCACAGCACACAGTGTGAACAGCACGAAATTCAACCTCTGCATTTAACCCATTCACCAAGTGAAGCAGGGGGCAGCTACGAACACTGCACTACTACCCAGGGAGCAGTATGTGGGGACCTTGCTCAGAGTACGTCAGAGGTGCCTAGCGGTCTTGGGAATTGAACCTGGACTTTCTGATCACAGGGCGAATGCCCTAACCTAGTGTGAACAGAATCTTTAATGATGTTCTTTTGCTTCCGTTAGATCTGCAACACAATGCTGTCCCACAGTTTAAATCCCTGACTAGAAGGAGAGGAAGACTGAGTAGAAGAATGCCCTGGAAGAGCTCAAACTCCAGGAGAAGAACATGATGGATTTGGTGGAGTAGGAGAAGCAGGCTGAGGTGGAGGAGAACATGGCTCAAAGTGAGTTCAGCAAGAATTCTGTTTTCTGTCTTTTCATAACCGAGTTTAATTTTCATTCATGAAGTCGTGAAATAGTGTTCATCTATTTTTTATACTCTGGATTTGTCTTTCAAAGCCCCAAACGTCACTGATGAACATCAAAACATTTCCAAGAACATGGAGGAGAAGTCCAAGTTCTGTTGGAGCACAGCACCCAGACTGGGAGCTGAAGATTATGATGGTGAAGAAGATAGCGCTTCTGAAAGAACAAAGCACCAGCAGTGGGAGCTGATCATGATGGAAATCAAGGCGAAGTGGATGAAGAAGTTCATGGAGGCTGGAGATTTTCTTTGTTCCTTTAAACTACTGGATCAAAATCTCACCCCAACTATGTAATATTTAATGTCCATGGTTTTATTTTTTCTCTCTTAGATTGACTTCAACCTGTTATCCATTCATCCTATTTGCCTCTGGATGCCCCACAGATGAGTGTTATGACTCAGTACTCTGAAGAGTCAAGAACACGCAGAAATGTGGAGCAGGAATCTGCCAGGATCCACTGTAGCGCTTCTGTAAGAGCGCACTGAGTTCTGGTCATGATGGAACTTAAAGGAAGTTAATGGAGACATTTAAGGAGGCTAAAGGTGTGTTCTATTCCTTTGTTTCTTCAGACTACTGGATCAAAAATCTCTCACATATAGCGATCTCACCAGCTTTATTATTGACAGTTTTAGGCCCTTTCAAAAAGAGCCATTTAAGGGCTCCATCCCTTTCGTGCAAATAAGCTATTACTGGCCATGCCCCACCCATCCCATGCTTGAACTGCACATTTAAATTCTGGATTTTACACATTTTTACACAGAATCCATGTCCTCAACACCAGTGAAAGTGTTTCTTTCTTTCTTTCCTTCCATCCATTCAGCCTGTGACAGTGGTTCTAGACCGGGCTGAAGAAAGGAAGGGAGGGAGAAGGAAAGTGTGAGAGATACACTAGATGGACAAAAGTATTGGGATACCTAACACACATTAAAAGGAGGAGCTATCCAGCCCTATATGTTTGACCCTGAGTTGGACCCAGAGAAAGATGAACACTTCATGTGTGAGTGTGAGTTGCCTCTGCCTGTAGCCACTGCGCTCAGCATAAAACCAGCAGACAAAAATGGCGGGCCTTCAACTAATCTAGTGGGTGGGGGCTCGACAGATGAGGGGTGCTTCTATACAAATTTCCTTAGAGTGATGTCACAATAAGGGAGCAATTATATCCAATTATAATTTGAAACTGTCAATTATAAAGATGGTGAAGTGAGATTTCTTTGTGAGAGGGATTTTGTGCAAAGAACTTCATGAACAGGTTTGTATAGCCCAGGGGCGAACTGGCAATCTGTGCATTGTGGAAAAGTCCAGAACGGCTGTTCAGTGCAAGGACATCAGCCCAAGATGTGCAACAGCAGTGCTTGGACACAGTACCTTACTCAAGGGTTCCTCAGAGGTGCCACCAGCAGTCTTAGGATTCAAACTCA
This sequence comes from Alestopetersius hilgendorfi, assembly GCA_037577075.1. Classification (NCBI taxonomy): domain Eukaryota; kingdom Metazoa; phylum Chordata; class Actinopteri; order Characiformes; family Alestidae; genus Alestopetersius; species Alestopetersius hilgendorfi. The sequence continues at coordinate 5,593 of JBBIGB010302627.1, read as the reverse complement.
CACATTAATGACTGCAGGATGAATGCGCTAACCACTAGGCTGTGTTGCTAGCTGTGGTGCAGTGTTGTACTGGGAGGGTGATGAGTGTGTGGATCTGGGGCAGGTGCCCACAGTGATTGCCCAACACCTGACTGAAACAGGCATGTGTCATTCTCTCAGGTGCTTGCTTCCTTTCTAGTTTCTGCTGGGACTGTATAATCAGTCACCACATCTCGTCAGGGGTCTCTAGGTTTTCTCAGTTTCAGGTGCCATATCTCTGGTATGCCTATGCAGCCCAAAAGCCTGACCTGACTGGGCCCCTTTACTGTAACCCTGTTTACTGCCAGTACAGGCACCCTAATGACCTGTCACTGTTATAATTCTACACTTACTCATTATGTTTTTTTCTATTCTGGTAACTGTCCTGTGGAATACCAAAATGATTCCAGTGCAACATGACATGCTCATGTGCAATATTATGTATGTATAGTGCAATATTTTAATTATAAAATTCACATCCCACTCACATTGCAGCTACATTGTTTATTTATTGTAGTGTTCTTGTGTACCTGGAACTCTGTTCAATGCTGTCTTCTGTGCAGTAATCATACATAGTGCAACACTCATCACTGCAGAAGGTTTACATAATGTCACTTGCTGTCTATTTATTGTCTGTCGGTTGTCCTCTGTCTGTTGTAACCTGCACTCTGTTGAATGTTGTATGTTGCTGTATGTTGCACTATGGTCCATGGAGAAATATTGTCTCATCTGACAGCAGCTGATGACAATAAAGTAAACCTGAACGTGGAACATGAAAGAAGGTTGTGAAATGCTGCATAATTGTGCAATAAAAAGATTTAATTATGCAATTATATTTATTGAAATATGTTGCAAATGGAATGCATAGCAAGACAACAATAAAGAGCCAGAAAAGGGTTCCACGTCATTTCCACTATTTACGGTAACACACTGTAAACATGAGGAACATTTACAGTAATGTGCACAAGAACAAAAGTGTGAGAAATGTGTGCGTTGTGGGTATACTCCACTTCACTGTAGGGAGGACTGGGGTTGTGAGTGAGAGAGGCATTCTGGAAACATCTGGAGAACGTATGGCCCACCATCAAACAGCATTTTGTCTCTCTTTTGCTCCCTCCCATGCACCCCGTTCACTTGGTTTCCTTTTTCTTCTCTCGCCATAACTCTTTCTCCATCCATTGTTCTCTCCATCTCTACTTCTTTTCCTGAAGTTCCTTCCATCTCACTTTTTTCCCCACCAACCATCACACAACCATCACCTGTGAAAACATTGAACAGACCAGCCATCTCGGATACACGCACCAAACCGGCTCTTATCAGCGATGAAGAATGGCAGCTTTTCCACAGTCTCTGCTGCTCATAAATCAACAGGGCTTCACTTCGCTAAAAAGAAACCCTTCAAAGAAAACAGGAGAACCATTTCTGGAATTCTTCAGTCTGCTACCCAATCCTCCTCCTGAAGATCCGTCTTACAGCAAAGTCTAGGTCTACATTTAATTCAGAGCGGTAGGTTGGCAAAAAAAAGTGTTTACTATCAGAATCAGAAAATTGTATTGATTAATTGCTTATGTTGCAACTGAACAGAGACACAGACACAGAGACAAGAACAATATAAAAGTCTAAAGCAAAAATACTCAACATGAAATACACTATGCTATATATACAAAATAAAAAAGTTATGCTTAAGTAATTGACCCGTAACACAAATACTGGTTTGGAGTTGTTCGCTACACCAAGTATGTTAGGACATAATAGAGATCAGTAGTAGATCAGTAATATTGACATATGTATTGATATTTCACATAATAATAAGCCTGTTGTGTGAGATGCAAAATCTGCAGATTTTCCCTTTAACCCCAAAGACATGCTTATTTATTAAGTTTCTTTAATTTTACATTATAATTAAAATTCATTTCAATTACAAATGGTCTGGTCTAGCTTCTTTGCTGCTTTGACATCATGTGGCTGGGTTCGTGTGCCAAGTCTTGAGACAAATTATCTTTCTCTATTTCCAGTCCAGTCCCTGAACCTGACCAGTTTCAGAGGAATGATTTTTGTTGATTAAGCCACACAGTGACCTACGTATGAATCATTCAAGCAGAACAAAGAGCATCTAACTGAAGTCCTGAACCAGTGAAGAACCAGAAGATGATTCCAGACGATCAGGCGGTGATCAGTATACTGGTGGTGCTGAATGCTAAATGTGTGGAACTCCTTTATCTAGACTCCTGGTATCTTTAGTCACTTTTCAGCCTTTAACCTACTCAGGATGCCAAAGATAAGACAGTAATGAATAATGTTTGCACTTAGATGATTCAAAGCAAAGTATTATGAAACGAAGGTGGCTTATTTCTTTACAGACTCACACACACACACACACACACACACACACACACACACAAACACGTATACATATATTATGGCCATTCTTAATTCTCTATCCGCTTCCTACCAGTAAGGCTCAATACCCGTCTCTGAAAACGCAGACAAACTTTGACCCTCTCACATTAGCAGCACTTTAATCCCAGATGAGCGATCTGATATGCTTTCTGTTTGAACTCTCGCTCTATCTTTAATCTTAGGAATGCTTTTTAAAACACTGCTCGCTTCCAAAGGAAAATGGATGCAGTCCAGCCCGAGCAGAAGAAAAAGCATGCTGCACCAAAAAAGAATGCAGGCGAAGGATGCTGAAAGCTCAAATAAAACACAAGCAGAAGATCGAGAGGAATGTTCTCCTCCTGTGAATTTAGCTTGACTTCCAAGGGCCCCTATGACTCACTTTACTGTTACCATTAGAAGGTCACCCGTGATTATATCCAAATTAAATCCCCACCCGCCCAGGCCTGTTAACATTCCGCCCATTACCCGCCTGTACCTGTGATAAATTACACACAAATTAAAAGTGCATGGCAGGACTGGCCTCCCAGGAGGCTTTGGGGGACATTGGGGGGGGGTACATGTTGTTATGTAGTATTAGAGATTATTTATGGTGAGTGTGTGTGTGTGTGTGTGTATGTGTTAGTTGTGTTAAATTGTGAATGTGAGTCCTTCTCGCCAGTCACCCTCCTCCAGAGCCTTAGCTCCGTTGTTAGACTTGTGGAGTAGTACCTGGACATGCCAGTGGGGGCGTAAAATAGGGATTTTGCTTGAAGAACAGTGTTCACATTTTTCTCTCTCATGCTCGCCACAATATACTTTGCAGAAAGAGTAAATAAATATTATATAAATATGTAAAATAAATTTTACAGCAAGACTGTGTGCAATTAATTTAGATTAATTAATCAGAGAGCTTGTAATTAATAAAATATTTTTTTAAATATTATATAAGCATGCTAACAGATTATTTACTTAACACCAGCAATTATTTTATTGCGCGTTTCAAAATCCTGATATTTTGAAAGTTCATTGGTTTTGTGCTCATGTGCAACATGCAGCTCTGCGTCTCGACTTGTATTCACGGGCGTCAGGCGTCCCATTACTTTTGTTCATATTACACCAACTGTGACTTTAATGGCACTGCTTTCAGATACGTAGACTTTCATACAGAGTTCATCCTCCTTTGCAGCTGCTATAATCCTCTGGACTTGTTTTCTGTAACAAACTAGTTAAAACATGAATGCCCTGCAGGGGCAAATATCTTTGGTTTTGTATTTGATTTGATTACATTAATGTTTAAGTTGAGATTTACAGAAATATTTGAACTGCAGTTGTGTGACTGTGCTAAATGGAACACTGCTGTTAAAAAGCCCCTTATTTGTTTAAAGTGTTTGCAAACCAAAAGTTAATGCACTTTTCTTCACATAGCAGCACTTTAAAAATAAAAGTGCGCAGTACACTAGTTTTGAATTCTTTATTTAATTTGGCCTATAATGATGCATTTAATCACGATTAATATATATATAAATGACTTTGTGTGGTCATAGTAGTGAAACCAATCTTTTTAAGACCCACATAATGTGCACAGCAAACAAGTCAAATGTGATTAAAGATAAAAATGAATAAACAAAACAAATAACCAACAAATCTCAGAGAGGAAGTAGAAACATAAACATGATAAGATGCAGGCTTTAAATAAATAAAGGCCAACTGGAAAATGCATGAATAACTATCAGTTTCCTTTTTGTCGTCTTAGCAAGCGCACAGACTAAACACAGTGACTCCAACGACTCTGGCTGCTTCCTCACACAAGTCTCTCAAAATTTACAAAAAAATCACCCAGAGAGCTCAGCGGCTTTTAAACTCTGTTTCCTGTCAGGTCTGAATGGTTGAACCATTAAAAGTGTCGCTTCCACATAACCTCACTCTGCAATCAGGCCCTGCTCTTTATCTAGAGGTTTGAGACCGGGAAATGTTTTTGAATAACAGTATTAATATTTTTTTCCTCTCATTGTCAGTCATTTTAAGCAAGCTGTGATAAGAGAGCTACTTTGCTAACTATAGGTGGTCCCTTCCCCTTCCTTGTAGGTGGGAGGTCTACACACACCCACACATGTTTAATTTTCTCAGGGATGATAACAAGGAAGAGCGCTCCATTCTATTCATTCTATTCATTCTATTCATTAATTCATTCAATGATTATCAGTAAGCTATTTTATCTTAATCATGGTCACAGGGGTCCTGAAGCCTCTCCCAGTGTTCATAAGGAACAGGTTTACAGTCCACCACAGGGCACACACAGAAAATCACAGTCACCCACACATATACACACACTCACATGTAGGGTTACTTTGGCATTTACAGTTCACCTGACCTGTATGTTTTTCGACTGTGGGAGGAAACCGGAGCACCTGGCATAAACCCACACAGAATAGATGTTTATGTGCCTCATCCAGTCTCTGCAGTTTGGCTCATGGTGTGCACTCTGGTTTTATTTTGGGTTTTATGAATTTGTCCAATGTGTCTATGGAACACATGATTAGAGCACATCCCATTGACCAGCGTCTAGCTGCTCATGGCTTGAGTCTTATCTTTGCAGCAGATCTACCAGCATTGTGGTGCCTGTACTGAAACTCGCAATGTAAAGTATACTTGAGATTTAAGCTGTAAAGTGTAAAGTGGCCATTTGGTCACGTGTGAACAGTGAAATTCACCACATTTAACCCATTCACTCGGGTGAAGCAGGGGGCAAACAGTCACGCAGAGCCCGGGGAGCAGTGTGTGGGGACACCACCTTGCTTAAGGTACTGAAGCAGTGCCAAGAGCACTCTTGGGATTCAAACCTATGACCTTTTGATAACAGGGGCAACTCCATAATCACCAAGCCACAAGTCGCCCAAACACAGTACATAGAGAAGGGAACTTAATACTGCCCTTCAGTTTCAACCTGCAGGTCAAGAAAAGAGAACGTTTGTTAGTCAAGTTTATAACATACAGATACTGTTTGTTGATTTCAGCTCAGCATTTAACACTGTCTTACCCTCTAAGTTAAACATGAAACTTAGAGCCCTGGACATTAATCCCTTACTTTGCAAATGGATTATTGACTTTCTGACCAACAAACCACAGCATGTTAGGTCAGGCCACATCTGCTCCACCACGGTCACACTCAACACTGGTGTACCACAGGGCTGTGTGC
>JBBIGB010302576.1:0-11402 GCA_037577075.1 Alestopetersius hilgendorfi | reverse complement strand
CACACACACACACACACCTTCCACAATAACAGTCCTGACAGTGTGTCTCTCACCTGAACATGCTGCAGACGGGTCCGAGGGGTGTGAAGGCGGAGGGCGGGACTTGGCTGAGCTGGATATCGCAGACGGACGGCACGCCAGCACACTGTCCCAGAGCAGCAGGGGGCAGCAATGCACGCCCCTCCACCTGCACCGGCCCTATCTGCGTCCAGCCCCACAGCTGCTCCGACTCCACCAACTGGGCGTAAACAGTGGCGCGGTGGGGCACCGCCTCGCAGCCCACCTGCAGGAAGGATACGAAGACCAGGCCTGTTTCAGTCCGGAAAAAAGCCATCACCTGCTTCCCTTACTTATTCCAAGTGGATGAAAAACAAACTCCAGAACTGAAACTTTTAAAATATCACGTCTCCTATTAACACTCAATACCACTAAAAGTAATAGGTAACACAGAGGACACTGTTTCAGACCCAAGACCACGAAGGCGACAGGACTTTCTCCAGGCTTCGGAATGGGCTGCATCTTGAAATCAGTTCGGCCCTATTTTTTAAAAACTTTCATTTTAAAGAATTTTTTTTACACCTTGCCTACTTTTTACAGCACTTGTGATCAGCAGTTGGGATTCAAACCCACAACCCTCTGATTGTAAGGACAACCCCCTAACCACTAGACCACCGGCTGTTGTTTTAAATCTGACTTTTTTTTCATAGATAATATTTATGTTTTTTAAATTGCACCTTTTGTATTTAATATTACATGTATGCACCTGGGGTTTGAGAGTAACGTAAATTCAATTCTCTGTATGTCTGGTACATATGGCAGATTTGACAATGAAGTTGACTTTGACTTGACAAGGCTATCGTACCTGCATCAAGTGTAGGTGTGCATGTTCATAGCTGGGTAAGGCTCCCTCTCCAATCAGCTCCGTATCAAAGAGTTCTGTTACTAAAACATTTGCTTTCTCCTGCATGTCTCCATCTGCAAGAACAAGAATTCAGTTTTTATAAAAAATCAGAAAACTATTAATTCTGGTGGAAACTGCTTATGAAACTGCTTATGCTACAACTGCACACATACAGACAACATAAAACACAGAGTCAAAATCAATATAAAACTTTGTGTTTTATGTTGCATAATGTAATAACGCATAATGTATTTATGTATTAAATACATTATGCGTTATTTGTAAGAAAAACAAATTTGTATTTGCTGGACAAAATCTTAACCAAGTAGGAATTAAGGTTATTCCCATTATAAGCTTCAGTGTTCAGTAGAAATGTTGTGGGATCTAACCTGGACCGACTGTAACCTCGGTCGAGTGTTTATTGATGACCTTGACCTTGTCTGAGAAGCCATTTTTCTTAATGATGCATGCAGCAGCCTTGGCCATGGGCTTAAAAACCTGTAAGATACAACAAACTGTAAGTGATCCTGACAGATTTTCATAAACGACATCCTCCCACTTCAGGCTGAGGTTGTTACCTCGACAGCGTAGCAGAAATCTGCTCCCGCAGTGAGAGCCATCATGGACAGAAGGCCTGTTCCCGTGCCGATGTCCAGAACAACGACCCGCTCGCCTCGAGCCTTCACCCGGCTCACAGCCGCGCGAATGCCCTGGTAGTACTTCTCATTCTGGAATAATGACGGGAAAAACCAGCATCCAAACTGTTCAAAATCCACCTTTCTCAAGTCAAGTAGGTTTATTGTCATTTCAGTCATATAAACACAGTACATAGTGAAACCAAATAATGTTCCTCCAGGACTACGGAGCAACACAAGAACAAAAACAGACCTGCAAAGAACATAAAGGAAAACACCAGAGGAACAAAACAGGACAAGAGAACATTTAGTGCAGTATTATAACATATATATTATATTATAACACTGGGTAACAAATTTTCATTGCAATATTTGATGTTTCTTAGTCAGGTTTTGCTGATTTTCCCTACATTCAATGGTTCTAGAGACAAACTAAATTTCATGTATATTTTTCATTATAAGGTTGCTGTAATACTACTATTGTTTTCATACTAGTCTCTGATGCGTGCATAAGAGTTGGTACCCCTGTTATCTACATGTAAAACAAACAAACAACATATTAATAAGCAAAAAGTTATAAGCAGGATAAAAGACGGTCAGCCGAGCCACCGAGTTTAGTTTTTTCTAAAAATGACGTTTCAAACTAAACTCTTGAAGCTACATTAAAATAAAGGTTACCACCGAAATCAGCGCAGAGATTGTAGAAAAAACACTACAAAAATGGAAAGAAACAAATATTTGTTGCCTGGTGTAACTATAGTATTCTAGCAGTGGAGTCATTCGGTGTGCAAAAATACAAAATACAGGTCGACAGAAGTACATAATTGTGCAAAGAATAGCAGCAGCAGGATGGAGAATGTGCAGTATATAATAAATACCAGGTGTTTACAGTGACAGCTGGGGTGTGAGTTGTTTACGGCAGAACAGTTCAGTGTGTTCATGACGTGTGTAAGCAGAGGACATGACGTTTATAGAGGAGCTCCTTTTAAATGAAAACAATTGGCAAAAATAATACACAAATATTATTATTATTGCTATTTTTCTACAATTACATCTTTTACAAAAATTCAAAAGCCAAAATCAGGTTTCACAGTTTCCCAAAAGTATCTTAGTTTTAACATTAACTGGCAGTTAGAGAGAGAGTTCAGTGTTCATTGTAATGCTCGCTCTACCATCCAAGCATCATCTTTGTGCTCTTTTGGGAATCTCAGCTGTGTGGACGCTGCAGTGACTCACCCTGTCCCTGTCGTGCAGCATGTCCGCATAACAAGACCTGGCAATCAAGATAAAAACAGGCATGAGGAGGCATCTAATGTTAGTACCTCACAAGTAAAACGAATTGCAAGTTTCCTAATCACTAATCAAAATCTGCTACAGGTGCTTTGTCCTATAACGTGTCTGACTGACAGGTGAGGCTGCACATCATCTGTTAATCGTTATCATGAAATCCAGCTCAGCAATACTGATATTGTTGTTGTTGAAGGTGCTTTCTGTCAGGGTGACCAATCACAGCTCCAGGTGAATTACTGGGTATTCTGATGAATCGAGGTCTTCATGTAATCCAACTTCATGTAAGGCCAATTAACTTGGCCGATCTTGGACCATAAAGGTTGAGGTGCTTTTATAGGGCTCATATTCTACACTTTCCTTCTATTTTACTTTTTCCCTTAGACTTGATGGGTTTATGTAACAAAAATATTTCATAATTCATCATAATCCACTCTTACATTGCTGAGCCTTTAAGTTTGAGAACTGTAAATAATCTCTTTTCTGATTGGCTGCCCTGTATCACAGCTCCTTCAAAGGACAGCATAGGTCTGAAACCCTCCCTAGAACTTCAGCATGAATCTGCAGAGCTAAACTGCTGTAACCTGAATAAGGGGATATATGGACATACACCATGTGGACAAAAGTACTGGGACACATCACCAAATTGTTAAAGTCAGGTGGCCCCTTACTTCTAGTGCAGAGTAATCGTAATGCGTCAGCAGACCAAGACATGTCGCAAGACATAGCGACTGGCTGTGCAGGCTCTGTGCACTGGTTTAGGTGTTGATACTGGTCTGGTGCTGGTTCAGGAGGTGTGTAGGGTTAATCCTCACCTCGCGATCTCCTGGTGGTAGTCGTACTCCTCACTCTCCTCCACCCAGTCCAGAGCCCCCGTGGTGGGGTTAGCACGACCACAGAACGTCTTCATGGTTCCCGCTGTAAATGCTGATATATTTATGTATATTTGTATATATCGAGAGATTATTTAATGAAGAAACACACTAACACGCGTCGGCTTCTCTGGACGCGGCCATGTTCAGATTCCACACACCACGCTTCTCGGGTCACGTGACTCACTCAAGCCCCGCCCCCTTTCCTCCCTTTTAGTAACTGTAAGATTTTTTATTGAAATAAAGAAAAAAACATACATTTTAAAACATACCTATTTTGGCCTCAACTCTATTTGGAGGCCCCCTCTCTCTTTTCTTGTTTTATATTTTGCGTTGTCAATCAAACTATTACACAGCATGGTAGTAAATCATAGCCCTTAACTGAAATGCTGCTTCTAATGTGCATTTACAATTAATTGAATCAATTTAGACTACAAGTGGAATATTGAATTAATATTCCAAAATATCTGGCAAATATGAAGTGCAAATTATAAAGACTCAGTATATCAAATATATGAACCAGAAACTCCCTGTGTTAGTGTGTGTGAATAACTACTATAGTCAGCTCTTCAATATCTATCGACACCATTTTCATCCTCAAAAATCTTCTTTATTTTGTCTTAATTAACCTTCCTAATTTGTTTGCCATCACCAGTCCAGTCGTTTTGACCTCTACAGGAGGGGCACAACACATATTACACAATATGTATACTTTTTTATACAAAGGCTTTATTGTACATACATACTGAACCCTGATATACACATATTTTATTGACCACAATACACCAAGGTCACCAGAGCTTAGTATATCATACTTTCATCAAATTTACACCCACAGCCTGCAGGTTCCTCTGTCAGATCACGAGTAACAGTGGAATAAAGCTGGACCGCACTTTGGCCATTTGGTTACACACAATGACACAGAAAAAAGGAAACCTTGGAATTTACTTCAGTGAAATGCTTAAGTAAAATATTTCAGAGTTTTCTTCAGGTACACTATATGGACATAAGTCCTGGGACACACCTGTTTTCCAGGGTTTGGGCCGCTTACTCCCAGTGAAGGACAAGCTTACTGTTTCAGCAGACCAAGACATTCGGGACACCTCCATGCTTTCAACTCTGTGGACACAGTTTGGGGAAGAACCTTTTCTATTCCAGCATGACTGTGTCCCAGAGCACAAAGTGAGCTCCATTAAGACATGGCTGGAGGAGTTCACTGTGGAAGAACTTGACCGGCCACACAGAGCCCTGACCTCAACCCCATCCAGCACCTTTGGGATGAACTGGAACGGAGATTGTGATCCAGACCTTCTAGTCCCTGTTAGTGTAATGATCAGGTGTCCCAAACGTTTGTGCTTATAGTGTACTTATAATGATGTTGAGTATGGAGCCATCTAGGTCACAGGCAAAGGCCAGAAAGAAGTGAGAGAAGGAAACTGCTATATTTAGCAGGAGTCCTGTTGATGGATCCTGTTTGCTGGGCCGGGTGTGTATCAGTGTGTCTCGGCCTGGTCCTCAGAGAAAACTCGTCAGGCGCACTTGGCAGTGGGCAGACAGAAGGGAACGCTGGAGGGAGGCACGAGGATGTCGGGGAAGATCGGGCGGTACCCGGGTGGCAGCGGTGGGGCGCTCTGCTCCAGTAAACACAGCGCTGTTCCACGAACGTCCCGGGGAACGTCTCCTCTCACGTCCAGCAGTGTGGACACATGCTCCTCACTTGAAAAAGGAGACAACAGGAGGTTACGGACCAGCCATGAAAGGATTTCTGGTTTAACGCCTCTTTTTTTTGTGGTGTGGGGTGGTGAGGCGGTGTAGTTAACAACAACAACAACAACAGTAGTAGTAGTAATAATAATAATGCATTATCATTATTATTATTATTATTAGTAGTAGTAGTAGTAGTAGTAGTAGTATTAACAACAACAATAATACTAATATTAATAATAATATATTCATTACATGTAGGGCTTATCTAAAATACTCAGGCACTTTACAAACAGCAAAAATATGAAGAACAGACAAACAAACAAGATGATAAAACACCACAAAAAGAACTCTGTCAACATTTGTGAGTTAATTTCAAAGGTAGGACCTAAGAGAGTGGCTAAATGTTATGAAAGTACAGTGATACCCCATCCTTGTATTTATGATGTGCATATAGTTATCAGTAGGTCTGGAACATAATCTTTATGGAGCTCGCTTTGTGCGCTGGGTTCCTCCCCAGACTGGGTCCACAAAATTTTTGCCCAAAATGTCTTGATCTGCTGGACCACTAAGATTGACCTTCACTGGATGTAAGGGGTCTAGCCCAAACCCTATATGAAATGGTGTCCCAGTACTTTTGGTGTAGGTTTAGGTGGAAATACAAATTTCTCATTTTTTTGAAAAGATAACAGTACCTGCATTACATTGTGCCCCAAGGTTCTAGTCATGTGACAAATTAAAAGAAGGAATTTGTGTTATGGTTCTTCTTACTGGTTTTGTAGACAACAGAACCAGCTATAGGTCCTTAGATGTTATATGTACAGGTTTTTGATGTTAATGTATGAACGATGTTAGTGATTGCATTATCACACTTTTGTGATTTTGCATCAAAATCAAACCTGCACCCTTGATGTCTCGTACCTGATGTCGGGATATTTAGCTATAAGTCCAGAAACCTCGAGGGTCAGCAGGTCGGGGTCTTTGACTTTAATTAGATCTGCCAGTGCAGGGATCAGAGCTGTGGGGTTCACTTCATTAAGGTCACCCTCCTATAAATACACAACCTTAGCATTAGCGTTTAGCATTAGCAATGTGTAAAGACTCATACACAAAAGAAACGTTGAAAAACTGTCTCTACCCACATGTTTAGACAGGGCTCTGCTTACTAATACTAAATAAACTGAGATAACTGTTGAAAATTTGGGGGGAAAGTTTAAAACACAAAAATACGAGGAAAAGTCACAGAGCAGCCATGCTACATGCTGCAGCAGGTTCCTCTTTTTATGACAAGTTTTCAGTGTATTATGGCAACTGGTGGACTGGTGGCGGTAATACAGTTCGGTTCTCAGGAAAATCCGCTTTAGTCTGAATCCGAGTCTGAATGCTGGTCCGCATAAAACTGAGGGGTTTATGTATACAAGATTAACTTAATTATTTCTAAACTGAAGGAAATGTGTACTCATGTGTAAAGGAAAATGTGTGTCAGATCAGTTCAGTGCCTCAGTAAAGTCAAGTTAAGTCAACAAGCCTCTACTGCAATAAGTTGAAGGTCCTGAAGATTTTGTGTGACTGAAAGTATGGACTGTGACTTCATTCTTCATGTTCATTTACACAAGACTAGATGAGTCCAGAACACAAAATAAACTGAATGCACCAGACAATAGACTCACATCATGAATAAACAGGATGCTAACGAGTCAGGACAATGAAACAATATACGGTGGATTTTAAAGCAGCAAATAAATGAAGAGCAAGCAAGTGTTCAGTGTAAACTGTGCTGGTTCACTCATTATGGGAAAATCACCCTTTTTTATTTGGTGACTGCACTTTATATTGTCTTGTCATGTAATATTACATTGTCATGCACATTACATTTTTTGTATTTTTGCATTTATGTATCTTGTATTTCATGTGTATTGTTGCTGGAGTCTCACAGACTCCAGACTCCCAGGTTTTGTTGTATTTTAACAAAATGACAATAAAACTTCTTGTATGTTCTCCTCTCTTCTGGCACTCTCTAGTTCTGTCCTGCACTTTTGTAGCCTTGTCTTGTTTCTCTTGTGTATTTTCTGTTGCTCCATGGTCCTGGAAGAATGCTGTGTTCTGTGTAAATGGCTAAAATGACCATAAACACCTACTTGACTTTAATTTACTTGACTTGAATTGGAGTACATCTCTTTTATAAACTATGCATTGCCTCATACAGTCAAATACATAGCAGAGACAGGAATTACTGCTTTGTTTTTCTGCCTGTAATGCCTTCAATTCCATGGTGAATTTGTACCAAATCTGGACCTCATGGTGGAACTCGCGGCATCTGGGACTCATCAAAACAAGTGTTATACTTATATAACAATAATTAACCCCTTAGACTGCATGCTTATTATTGCTCCAGCTGTCACTAACTCGGTATCTGCTTTGAATCTGATGTGTATATTCAGCAGCTGCTGATGGAACTCTTTTTAACCCTTAGAACCCATGGATCCCTGCCGGAAGCACAACTAGTGGTAAACTATCATCATACGGTCAAACAACCCCTGCATTGTGTTTTGATTCTCAAGGTGTCAGACGTCATGCTGAGCTTTGTTTGGTGTCCCTGTGTCACGTAGAACCAAAGTTACTGTAATTTAAAACATGCAATAATAAAAAACACTACTGGGGTTTAAAAACACCATCACACACAAATGAACATAAAGAACAAAAATGAACACATTTCTTTAATTGTAGATCTTAATTTTAGACCCGGGAGAACTCTCAGGATAGTCTCCGCCCACAAGTGGGTTCTGAAGGTAAACACTGGTTCTAGACTGTTTTACACCAGTTATATTTACTGAAATCACAGTTTACTGATACACTCTGAGTTCTGAGGGTAAACATCGGTTTTAGACTGATTTACTGATGTTTAATATCTTCTTATATTATGGGCTGAACAGACATTGTCAAATGGGTTTCCTAGCCCTTGAGAGGGGTTTTGATGTTTTGGTAGAGCTTTGCTTTTTGGCTCTGCACTTTTTATTCACAGCACATTGCAGTTTGTTTCTCTTGTGTTCCCTCAGTGATCTTACGGTGCTCTGGAAGTGCTCCCTCAGCTGCTGGGCGTCCTGGACCATCTGCAGGGCGAGCTGCTGCCTGTCCTCTTCACTCCGGCAGATCAGCTTCTTCTGCATCAGCACCCGCACATACTCCACCACCGTCAGCCTCTGACACTCCTCCTGCAGCCGCTACACACACACACACACACACACACACACACACACACATACACACACACACACACACACACATATACAAAACCTTAAGTGGTAGTCGAAGTTAGTTATAAGTCATCTATAATCTCTTAAAGGGTTAGTTATAAGATTATACAGCTAAGGAGCCCAGTGGTGGTATACTGAAGGTAGGATTCAAACCCATGCCCTCTCGGTACAGAGGCAAGTATCCTACCCACTAGGCTCCAATCCCGCTAATAAAATAGTCTTGCACATTTTTCTCAGGTCTTCCCAGCAGAAGCTCCTCCCTGTGGACATCCAGAGCGACTTACCATATTTTACCATTATTAACCATATTTACCATATTTTAACCATATTTTACCATATTTACCATATTTTAACCATATTTTACCATATTTACCATATTTGTGTATAATACATCCTGGTACAGAAGCGGCACAGATGATGGACAACTGGTTTCATAACCAGAGGAGCACAAACCCAGGAGGTATAAAAGAGTCCAACAGTCCCACCGGGTGGATCCGGCAACTGGAATTGGTGGTTTGCTGTTTTGCTACCATTATTTGACAAAATGAAGGAAACCACCACCATCATTTAAGGTTGTATAGCTGTTGTTATTGAATATTTCTAGAAGCTTTTGTTTCCTCTACGACAGGCAAGTGTTCAACCCACTGGGATACTACCACCAGTGCTGTGGAACGGTGGGGCTTCACTCACCTGGCGGCAGGGTGAGCGCACGCGGCTGTAGAGCTCACAGTGGTGCTCCAAAACGCTGCACACTTTGGGGATGACGTCTCCCTGGGCCAGCCAGGTGCGAGACAAGAGCCCTTGTAGGTGGGGCTGCAGGTCCAGCAGAAGCTGATCCATCACCAGTCGGCAGGCTTTCTTCACGGCCCGGTCCAGAGCAGTCAGCGGCCCCGGTGGGATCCGGGAAAAACGCACCGACACCCGTGAGCTCACCTGCTGATGCAGGATCTCTGTGGACATCCTGAAGGTTTTACAACATTTAAAGCATGTTTTGAACCTACAAACTAAACACTGAACACATAAATGAGATAAAGAGCCTTAATCTTAACCCGTATCCATGAAATCTGGACTGAAATTAGTGGAAGTTTGTAGATCCCAGGTCAGTACTGTGTAGGCAACATTCCAAGTACTTTAGCCCATTTTTATAAACAACAGTATGTCATTCAGAAATGAAGTCTGTATTTTAGGGTAATTTAGGCATGCGGGTCACACCATACTAACCTGGTGCATACAGTGAGGGGAAGCACATATTCAGAGACTTTTATTTAATATATTTTCAGTTTAACTTAAACTGCAAATTAATACACATAGGACCTGATGTTCATGCATGAGATGTTCTGGTACAGAAAATGCAGTGATACACATGTAATTTAATGGTGTGGTCCATGCAATGTTCCAAACCTGGTTATCTTAGTGGAATTACACCCCTGGAGAAGGTCAGGTAAATGATTGTACATCTGCCCCTAAACTTTTTACTTGAAATTATAAACGAGAATTCAAAACCATGAATAAAGATGTGTTTAGAAAACATTTGAAAGGTCTGAATCATTGAAGGGAATGAAAAAAAGCTCCCTTAAATATCCTTGTCAGTAGAACTTGTTCACTAATGTGTATTGTAAAGTTCGATTGTCTCTGGATAGGAGTGCCATGCAAGATCATTGCTAAGGAAGGTAAGAGAGAAGCCAGCGGCCGGTGACCTGAAAGCAGCTGGAGCAGCAGATTCAGAGAACAATAAGCAATGAACTGCACCACAATCCTCTCCATTCCTGAACCCCACGCTAAACTCCTCTGTTAGAAAAGAAGCACAGAGATGCACGTCTAAAAATTTGAGCACACAAGCACTTAATTTGGTCTAAGTAGGTGAAAGAATCATTGTGTGGTGCTGCTTCTTGGCACTCAGTACTGAGGCATGTCATTCATAGAAGCATGGAGTGACCGTAACATATTAGAGAAGAACCTTTCCGGCCAAGAGAGGAGAAAAAAGTCGATGTTTCAGCGAGACAATGAAGCCAAACACACAGCCAGAAAAACTCAAGAGTCGTTTCTATAGACAGTAAATGTGCCTGCATGGTCTCGCCAGACTCGTGACTCCAGTTCTGTTTGAAAAAGAATTTTAAAATTCCAAGTTATGCATTTAAACTGCAACTGCCAGCTACTTTGCAACAAGGTACTCATGTTATCCATTTGTTGTCTGTGAATATCTATATTTATAAGTGCAATGTATATGATATAGTAACAAAAGTGTCTCAGTACTTGTTTCCCATCACTGTATAAACTTGTAAGCTGCATTGATTCAGTGCAAACTAAAAATGCAAACTTTACACATCACTTTTGTTGACTATATTTGTTTGATTATTTAGCAAAACTATCCCTTCAAGTACTCTACACATAATAATAAACCATTATAAGGAGAGACGTCCTTAAGTCACACATAACATGTCTTTATAACAGCACTATTGCTGACATATTGTCAAAAGAGACTTGTACACCATCTCACTTGAGGATGATGCAGTTGCTGATGCAGGCCAGCAGGTAATGGAGGTAGAACTTGCTGTTAGCTGTTGGGTCCTTACGATGCTCCTTGCCATATTCGACAATTGCATCTCGAAATCTGAGTGGAATTCAGAACTAATATCAGAAAACTGATTGTTGATCCCGGAGGAAATTGCTTATGTTGCACACACACACACACACACACACACACACACACACACACACACACACACACACACACACACACACACACACA
>JBBIGB010302563.1:0-11403 GCA_037577075.1 Alestopetersius hilgendorfi | reverse complement strand
TGTGTGTGTGTGTGTGTGTGTGTGTGTGTGTGTGTGTGTGTGTGTGTGTGTGTGTGTGTGTGTGTGTGTGTGCGCCATTTCTGTCTCCCTGGCACTGTATTGGCCCTGCGCCCCAATACTTTTGTTCACGCTAGTTATATTTATTCACAGTGCCTCTCAATGGACGTATTGGGATGGTAACGCCAAACGTCGATATTTAGTCATAATCTTCGTTGATGAAAGCAACACTACACTACACGCACACACACAGGGCACACTACGCGCGCACACTCACACACACTTTCACATACACACGCACACGCACACACAAAGACGCACGCACGCACTCACTCACATGCGCTCCTTCTTTAGGCAGCTTACTGAAGCCCTAATCTCTCGTTTGCCCCCTGGTGGTTGGCTGAGAAAGTGTTTGATCTGATGTGCAGCAGAGCTGCTATTAAAAAAACCCGACAATCATCTTAATTTAATCGAGGCAGCCAAAATCGTGACCGTGATTAAAATTTGATTAATTGTGCAGCTCTACTTTGCATATAAAGAAATAATTCTTATGTGTGATACATGAATTGTGCCTCCACTAGGCTGATAATCACGGGTGTTACTCAGAGTCAAAAGATGGTATGAACATAGAATTGGAAATGTTTATTCTTGTCATGTTCAAGCCGTGCGCGTTCCGGAAGGAGGAGGTGCAGGCATGGATTCCCATGACTTTTTACTTTTTATTAACTATAAAACAACACAACACAATGGCCAAAACTCAAACAAAGGCAAGATCCTGAACAGACACAACCTATGGTGAGGTGAGGATAAGGTGAGGTTGGACAGACAACCAAAACACAAACCAACTCAATCTTTATACCAGACATGCAGAAACCAAAGACCAAAGACAACCCTAACACAATTATCGCTTAATCCCTGGCCGGCTGAGGGAAGAGACCACACCTAGTGTCAAAACAAGAGTCCTGTCCGATTATTGTATTATATAGCGACTATTGACCGGAGATGTTACAATTCTCTTCCCTAATTCTATTTTCTACACTTATTGTAATTATTCTAATTCATTCTAATGCATTATTTTGCATTCTTGCACACAAAGTAATATGGGTTGGTTACGGGAAGTCACTTAGTGCCCCTAGATGTTGAGAAATGGCCTTTGTTAATATATTCATATATATATTTTTTTTACTACATCAATTATTATTCAGTCTGTTATCATTAGTCATGTATAATCTTCATGATGGAGAACCCATCATGTTTAGTTCTTTAATGATGGATACATTATTTTATAATACTTCTTGAAAGACAATAAACACATTGCATAGAGTTTTTTAATGACAGTTATTTTTTATGTATCAAAAGATTCTATTTAACACCAAAAAGGGGATAAAGGTAAGTTATCCTCTTGCATCTGCTATCTAGGTACTAAGTCTTATATCTATATTATAAGACTAAGTCTTATAAGATTAATAACAGCCCAGTAGTGTCTGAAGAAAACTGGAAAAAAAATCACATTTTTCACAAAAGCATTTCTATATGCATATTAAATGGCATATTTAAGCATTATTTGAACTGTTGCATGACATATTTTGCAAATGAGAACAAGTGTTTTATACCCCTAGCATATATTCCCACATATCTCCGGCCAGTGGAAGGAAGTAGGGCTTAATTAATGTGTAATAAATATTTAAAGAGGGGCAAGTTAAAGTGATTTATTGGTTAAGACAATTAGTGCTCTGAGAAAGGCTGGCTGGCAGTATCCTCTCATATCCACTGTACATACTGTATGAGGCTGCATCATGCCTGAGAACGCTAGGCAAACTCAAAATAGCGCGCAGACAGGCAGTCCTGTCAAAGAGGAGGCTAAAAATGCTAAAAATATCGTTGAGGTATGACAACAGTCATTTAGCTCATAAGAGCCTTCACTCAACGTGCAGCTTCAGATAAAAAGAGACAGAAATGAACATGCTTGGACCTTAATTTGGGAGTAAATGGAAGGTTTAAATTTTGAGTTGGAGAAGGTACACATACAGATAAGAAAGACTTCTGTGACTGAAATGGATTGTCCATTTTAAGGCATTCCACAAAAAGGATGAGATTCTTTTGATGGCAGTTTGTATTCCTGTTGTGTTTCTGGTAGTATAATACTGAAGAATAGGATAGAGAATTTAAAAAAAAAATGACATCCAGGGTTTGAAATATAGTGTTTCTCAATGATCCAAGAACAGCAACATTTAGCGTTACTGAAAAAAATTAAAAACTGTGATGCAAAATTGTAAGTGTTTGCTTCAGATAAAGGGTTGCTTTGTCCCCTTCCAACATCGACTGTCACCCCCTGTTCACAAATATTCGTTCTTGTTTTGTCCACCACTTGAAGTTGATGTGTTAGGAGCAGGAAAAACAGGAAAACATAAGGGTCTTTGACCAAAGTTTCTTAGGCCAATGTGTGATGATTACATAACTGTTTCAGAGCATCTCTAAACTAGCAGGTCTTGTGGGATGTTGTTGGTATGCAGTGGTAAATACCTACCAACAGTGGTCTAAGAAAGCACAATTAGGGAACTGGTCATGAGGGCAGTGAAGGCTAGCTCACCCTGGCCTTATCCCACATAAAAGCTACTGTAGCACAAATTGCTAAACATTGTTAATGATAGATCAGAAAACAACTGGCTGAATATGGGGCTTTGTGGCTGGATGTACCACACATCTAAAAATGATTGCAGACCAAGTACAGCTTTTCATGATAACATTATTCTCTAATGGCAGTGCTACAAAAACTGTTGAGGAATAGTTCAATTGGCCTTCCTGTTTGCACAAGTGGAAACTACACAACATCTCACACAATATTATGCAGGTGGTTTTAAGGTTATGACTGACTGATGTATATGTTAGAGGTTTAGTAATGTACTACTATATTATTTTTACTATATTTACTATTACTGCCTGCAGATCTCTGTTACAGAACTGTATGTTTAGCTGTAACTGATGGCTGCTATTGGCTACAGAAGGCTTGTTTAGCTAACACAATTACAGGTATGTCTTATAATTCTAATGCCTTCATTATCATGCTGATAGCTAGTGAGCAATGAGACATACATTTACTCCCACGCTTCTCTTTCCATCTAAAAGGGTATTTATCATGGACTGCATTACCAGAGTTGAACTCATTGGACAACTGTATTGATTTCTGTCTAACTATAATTAGACCATAGACTGATAAATGCACTTACATGTTGGTTTTAGAAGAAAGCAAACAGAAACCTTTGATCATGTGGAATGGTAACAGATATTTTCTTCATACAAATGTCGTTTTCTAAATCTTCCCAAATAATCACTCTTATGACTTGTTCTGTTGAAAGGAAGATGTTTATTTTCCATAAGTGTATTTGGTGAGGCCCTATCTGGACAATAGCCAACTCAGCTCAACCCAGTTCTGAGCTACTTACTTTGATTTAACTTGTTTTAAATTCAGATCAGGTCAATTCAGTTCAGTTAAATTTTTATTTTTCTTTGATTTAATTAAATTCAATCCATTTAATTTCATTACAATGCAGTTCACTTCGCTTCACTTCAGTTCAGTTCACTTCATCCTTGCTCAATTGAAGAACCGAACCGAAGCAGTATTGCAATGCTGTTTTTAATCACACCAGTATATGTTTGTCATGATTTAACAAAAATACTGACAGTGGTACACTGTTTCACAACTAGAAGGTCCTGGGTTTGAAAGCTGCTGAAGGTTCTCCTGCAGCCCTGGTTAAGGGTAAACAGCTTGGATAAAGAATCAATAAATGATTAACAGGTAATGTCTGTATACAAAGTGTACAAATGCTACATTATTCTAGTGCCATTAGTCTTATCTCTCATACAACTTGTCCCAGTGTGGATTTACATGCTTAGAGTTTTTCTCAGTATGTAGATAAGTGGCCAGGCATTAATAGAATGGAAATGGAAGCTCTGCACAGGTCATCTCAAAGCAGCTGTGCATTTAAGATGGGGACCAGACGAGGTCACAGCCATTTCCAGTGCTTTTAAGGAAATGTAGTTAATGTGCCTGAATAATTGGTTACCTAATAGAGACATTAAATCTCGCACTGTGCATTGAAATGGGGCACTCTGTTTTAACACTTACTTGAACACGCAAGGTAATCCATGTACTTTTAAACACTATTACAATTGCTTCTAATATTATTCTTATGTTACAATGTCTTCATTTTTAAAGGCCACTGGGTTACTGAAGTGTTACTGATGGGGTATTTCAGTTGGGTAAGATGAGGTGTTGCCATGATCAGAGATTTTTACATTAATATAGACTCACTGGTTACTTTATTAGGTATAACTACCTTATAACAATACTTATTGACAGGTATTATCTGACAGGGATTATTACACTGACATTATTACAGTGGCATGTATGTGTGTGTGTGTGTGCATGCATCTTTGTGTGTGTGTGTGTGTGTGTGCATGAAGTGACAAAAAACAGGCTGTTTAAACCTAATGGATAAAGAAATATCAGAAAAGCTAATGTAAAAATAAAAATCTGTTCTTAATATACATAATCAAACTTCGTAAGTGAACCTCAGACAAATAAGGTTTAAAAAAAGTAAAATGTATGATACTGACCCTTTAAACAACAAACAAGTATCACTGCTGGATTGAGGATAGACTGTCAACCAAAAATATCTGGGCACAGGCCAGTGACCATTGACGCATGAGAATGACTAACAAAACCATGCAGTATTAGATCTCTCTAACTTTACATTGTGGATGAACAAGTTAAATGTACTTCAGGTACTTCTGTGCTGAGATTAATCCATCACCTAAATAGATGCTCGGTGTTGCTCCTGTAGGGGTTTTAACTACTGATGAACAGGGTGAAGAAACAACAACAAAATCTGTAACTGTACATCTGTAATCTGTAATCTGTAGCTGCACCTAAATGTGCTAGTGTATCTTATAAAACCTACAATGAGTGTAGATACTGGCTAGGCATAGCTAATGAATGTTGTGACCAGTGAACAGTTTTTAAATGTTCCACAGCCCACAAGAGTTGATCAGGATCAACAACCTGATCAACTCTATGCGACGTAGATGTGTTGAACTGCGTGAGGCAAATAGTGGCCACACCAGATACTGACCCCTCCCCAGAAAGGCAAAACTGTACACATTTCAAAGTGGCCTTTTGTTTTGGGCAGTCTAAGACACACCTGTGTAATATTCATGCTGTCTAATGAGCACCTTGAAATGCCACACCTGTGAGGTGGGATGGATTATATTGGCAAAGGAGAAGTGCTCACTAACACAGATTTGCACACTAGACAGATTTGTGAACAATATTTGAGAGTAATGGGTCTTTTGTGTATGTAGAAAATGTTTCAGATCTTTGAGTTCAGCTCATGAAAAATGGGAGCAAAAACAAAAGTGTTGCTCTTCCATGACAAGAGTCATGCTCTTCCATGACAAGAGAATTTACAGACTATAGAGAAAATTAATCTGTACGCAGTAGTGATACCCTAGCTGACATGAACATGTGCTGTTCATAGGTCATGATATGTGGGTAAACATGAAACACAGAATACAAGGCTAAATGCAAGCATTCACTACAGCAAAAATAAAAGAGCAATGCTTCTGAAAGTATGCAACAGCATTGCATCACACAGCATGATGAAACAAAGGAGTTATGCACTGTTTGAGAATCCTGTAGATTTTGTAGAAAACCTTGGTCGATTTGATTTATTCTTTCCCTTATTGCCTGCAAAATTTAGAATCAGCCTTACATGGTCTTTGTGCATTTCTAGTGGTATTGGCCACTTGCTGTGGACTCCCAACTGTTACTGCAACTAAAGAGCAGAGGCGCCTTTCATGCGGTGCATCGTTTGCAAATCAATTCCTTTTCTATTGCACAGCAAATCTGCTGCTTTTCAGCCCCCAGGGATGCACATTTTTAAAACTTCAACTACACTGTTTGAAGTGAAACAGGCATCCTAATGAAAGTTACACTACCTCACTGAGCTGTAGTTGTTTCCATCAAAATTTTATGGCAAAAAGTTTTCAAGCAAACCAGCTCAAGGTCCTCTGAATAACATGGGCATCAAACACAGTTTGCTGGGGTCAAGTGCCCCAATAAGAAAAAGGACAATACATGGTTTTCCATTTCAATATTGATTGCTGAGTGAAACTACGTGACTCAAACATAAGCATGCAAATTCACTACAGACACTACATTTCCCACAATGCCCTAGTGAATTACCTTTGAATCTTTCAGTCAACTTTTCTTTGAAGTTTTTGTACAGCTGCAGGTCTCAGTGCCAAGCTAGCAGTAGGTGAATATAGACAAACAGTAGAGATATGCTTGCATATCTGTATTTTAGAGACAGAAACAGATCAGCTGACATAATTCTAATTTGAATTTGTATATATACAGATGTACCTATTCAAGTGCGCTGGATGAAATCAAGGCCTAGAGTAAAGCATTCCTTTAAAGATGAAACATCAGCACAGCATTCAAATAATGTTTAGAAGATGTCCAAGAAAATCTTTGTGTTTTTAAGATCTAATGCTTGGATGGATGTAAAATTTAAGAAGCTTTTGTTTTTCCTTTTCTTTTTGATGCAGACTCTTGTGCCCCTATGACTGAGACGTGAGCCCGATTGGCCAGTGGACCCCACAATTTGAAGTGTGTCCCGGTACAAACAGCAATTTAGAAATGATCTGGGTGAATAACCATTGGATACTGCAGTTTAGTCCAAGATAAGGCTTAATCTGTGTTCAGGAGACACCTAGTGAAATAACGTCTGTCATTGTAGGTGGGTTTATTCAGATTCTGTAAATGAACAGGAGTCTCTGTTTGTTGCACTGTATATTTTCCAGTGGGGAAAAAAGCTATTTAATGCTGGTTTTGAAAAGCTCCCAGGAAGTTTGATGAAGTGTAGTGAATGAACAGTAGAGATGGTGCTGATGTGATCAGGTATTGGGCCTGTATCAATGAAGTTCATGTGAAATTATTCCATCCTGTCCATTAATAAATAAAATGTCCATTAAACAGAAATAAATATATATAACGTATATACTGAGATACTGCAATCACTAACAATTTTAAAGCTGTACTTTCTGTTATTTACATTATTTTTATTATTTGATCCTACAGTGGCACATTTATTGCGTCAGAAAGTGACCATGATGCAGGTGGGGGCAGTTGTACTGTTAAAACAGAAACACTGACAGTAGTAAGCAGTAGGGCAGCATTCCTGTCAATGACCTAGATATACATATATAACATATATCTGCAGCTGCTTATACTGTTACTGTTCCACATATCGACTTTTATCAGGCATGTCTGTCACTTTAAGAGGGCTCTCTATGTAGTCCAAGAGCTCTTGCCTGTTGCTGGGCTGATGCACTTAGCAACGAGTATAATAATGGATTTTCGTGACAACTGAAGGTACTGACAAAAGCTGGCCGGCTTGATGTCGTTAGTTTGAATGCCATAGGCCACACTGCCAGACTCCCACACATCCATCTGCTTGTCCCATGCTAAAAATTATTTATATTGCTATTCTCCTTTATATCCACTGTACATTATCCTATGCCTGCCATGCGCCGTTCATCATGTCTTCTGCAAGAGAGGTTTTGGTGATATAGGAAGAGAGGCTCATTACGAGGAATCACAACATAAAAAATATAAATAAATATTACACACTGAAGTAAATGATGCTGTAAAGCCCAAAGTAGGCCATTTGTCTGCTGCCAATCTTTGCTTCATTGGACCTTCTTGTGTGCTCCAGCTGCATGAAATATTGAGTAACTTTAGGGCGGGCGGTAGAAGAAATTTTATTGGATCACAGCGCTACTGCCCGTCTTTCATCCATAATAGGGCTGGATGAAAAACACCATGGTCTCCACAGATGTTTCACAGAAGCTGCCAGTGGCTTGTGCTGTTTATGTTGTAACCAAAATGCACTGTTTCACAGGCCTGTTAGAAACTACACAGCCTTCATTCAGATACATTACAGATCATTACCCAGAAAACTGTAATCTTCAGTGACACGGATGAGCCATGCTGCTTCTTTCTAAGAATTCTGCTTGCATTACATTGCTTTTTTGGATAGAGTCCAGCTTACTCTGTGAACTGTTATTAAGTCTGGTCAGACAGAATAATGTTCCTGAACGTGTTCAGAGAGCATGATATTAGCACTGCCAGACTCCTAGAGTTGAGCCTTATCCAGGGCAAGGCTGAAAATTAGTCATACAAGATTATCAAACGCAGGGGTGATCATTATCTAAATCACTTAGAGCCGCATTAAAAGATAACTGATGTTAGCAAAAAAAATAATTAGCCAGCTAGCTCATATTACCAAGGAGGTAGTGCTGAGCCTCAATATCATAATATTTTCCAGATAAAAAGAATGGGATGATATTGAAGTTTGATTCTATTGGTAGGAATAAGATCACAAACAAGATCTTATTTATTTATAGTCCAAGACATGCTTCCTCTTTGAAATCAACATGAAGGCGAGATTTTTTTCTGTTGTCCTCCTGAAATTCAGCTCCTGAGAAAAAAAGTATTTTCTCTCATTGACCAAACTCTTATATCACAGATGGCTTAACAATTCTGTGTCCAGCTCATCATATTTACATAAGATCTCATTATTTTCATATGTAGTTCTCCTCTACATTTCAGAGATCTTTTGGCAGCCTAAGCTACTGGTGCATAAGGACATTTTGTGCTTCCTCATTCATCACCAGAATTGCACAGCTCTATGTTAATCTCTACTTTTTGCCTAAGGGGCTAAGGAAGGAAGAATTCAAATTCATTAATTAATTTTCTTTCATTTGCTTTTTTTTCTCTTGAGACAAAGAAAAGCTAATTTTGAATGGACTGTTTAGTTTTCTTTAAAATTGCACCAAAGGGAACCTTTCTGTGACAAATGGGGCAAGATGCAGGATGTATGCAGGTTATTTAATGAAACAAAAATAAATGTTGAGCATGGGTTTAAACAAACATGCAAAAAGATTTAAGACCAAACAAAGGCACACTGAAACAAGAGGGCTATTCATACTACACACAGAACTACACACAGGTAGAGACAACAATGATGGGACTACTGCTGTGCTCTTGATGCTCTTGAAATTGTGAAATCTCAAGCTATAACTTGTGTTCAAACCCCTGATTTACCTGATTTTACTTCCTAATGGCTATAATCACAATGTCCTGGTAAGACAGTAATATTACAAATGCTATTTAATTGTTTAAATAAGTAATTTACTATTGTATGTATAATGTCTGCATTTAGTATATATTAGTGAAACTGCAGCTTTACAGTTTGTGCAAAGATGTAAGAATTGATATTAGCCAAATAGCCT
The DNA here is from genome assembly GCA_037577075.1 of Alestopetersius hilgendorfi. NCBI lineage: Eukaryota > Metazoa > Chordata > Actinopteri > Characiformes > Alestidae > Alestopetersius > Alestopetersius hilgendorfi. The sequence goes on along the minus strand of JBBIGB010302563.1, from coordinate 2,049 downwards.
ACTTGAGGTTTACTGATATGAAGATAACAGAGTACGAATGTGATGCAAACTAAAAATATGACTGTGACACAAGTGACCATGCGAACGCATGTTTTAAGGGAAGTTGGAAGTCCCCTGGCTGGATCGTCTGGTTTTACTGTTGTCTTGAATGCAGCACAGGACTTGGAAGGAGATAGGAGAGGGGGAGCCAATGACAGCATTCCAAAAGCCAGGCTGCAACTGAGAAATGTGGGTCTTTGATAACACTGTCTTGTGATAGTGTCTTCATTTAATTAAATTTCTATACCATTATTTAAGCCTACTGAAATTAGAGATGGTGAAAACACTGTGGGTGATAATGAGCAAGCAAGTGAGACACTGATGTGAAGGGTTTAATGTGGCAGACACAAAAAAGACACAGTTAAAGAAATAACATGTAGTTTCCCACCATTCCTTTCCTAAGATTACACTTTGCACAAAGGGTTACGGGCTTCAGAAGACTGTGAAGGATATTCAGTTACAGTCATCGGAAATGGTTCGACTGTTGGCTGCATTTCTCAGTTGCAATTAAGGAGCTGCACGTCATTTTGTAATGGCCCTCAGTGACGTAGCTGTCTAGAAATGCAGCCCACCTGGATCGAAGCCTAGCTTTTGAGGTTCAGCATGGGCCACTTACACAATACTGTGAATGGTAACTAAACAGAAACAAGATTTGCAGAGAGGAAACATGAAAATTATTCGTTTTTCAAACTATTTTTTCTAACAGTATAAAACAGCACTGATGCTAGTTTAACAGTATTGCAGTATAGAAAATGTGACAGAAATTTAAAGTGTGATTATTTTCAGTAATTTCAGCTACAGATCTGTTTTCTGTTCTGTTTTTTCATCTGTTGGTGGTTCACAAGCTGACATTTGGTTAAATATCCCCACCTGGAACCTATTAAGACAACAGTGTTAATAATATATGCTTAAAAAACAGACTCTTTGAAATTGACTCTTCCAAATATCAATTTCAATATAAAAATGAATCTTTCAGGACTAATTGCCCAGCTGCTGTTGAGTGACAAAGTGATGTGTGTAGAGCTCTGGGGGCTTCTGGGAGACTGACAAAAGAAGGAGTCTGATTTTTGTGGAGTGACATATGTTCTCCTGTAGCATGCCAAGTGTACACATCACCGCTGAGCTTCAGGGATAGACGAGGTTTGTTTTGAGTGCTTCTTCTTTCCTTTGAATATTCCCCACAGTTTACACCTGTCATATATTCTTTGTTTCTGTATTTCTGACCCTCTCACAGTCTATCTCTTTCTCTCTCTCTCTCTGAACTGCCAAGGGCAAGGGGAATGTGTGTATGTTTGTGAGGGGCACAAAAAAATTGTTGAGATGGAACAAAAAAGAGCGAGAGAGACTGAACTGAAGAGGAAGAGTGAACTTGATGTTTTTCCATCTCACATCTCAATCCGCTCATGTTTTAGTCTTCTCAACAGGCTCCATGAGCTGGGCTAAAAAATCTTGTCCCCTGCACGTCTCCTTCTGTGAAAGCTTTCTGCTGTTTACATGCCCCTCACTACAACGGTACTATATAATTCTGTAATGAGGCCAAGATTAAAACCATCTAAACCACAAAGACTCCTTGAGAGTTCATTTAGAACTGAGGTATTCTTACTTTCAGTCTGACAAAAGGCAGTTCAAGGTTGCTGGAATAACAATATGTGCAAAATATGAGGCGGACTAAAAATATAAAGCATATTTTTTTTACAGTGCTGTCAAAGTGCTGTCAAATTTCCAAACGTGAAGATTAAATAGTTAATCCTCTATATTCTTTTTCAAGATTCCGCAAGCTAATCTGACAGTGCACACTTACAGAGCTGCGCAGGCATAGCTAAACACCATGCTAATCACTGCAGAGAATTTCCTTTTTAAAATGCGAGTCTGGAAAATACAGTAAGCCTCTGGAGTGAGTGTTACAGTTTGATCTCCTTTACTTTACGTAAATAGGTTAGAGAGAGAGAGAGAGAGAGAGAGAGAGAGAGAGAGAGAGAGAGAGAGAGAGAGAGAGAGAGAGAGAGAGAG
>JBBIGB010302547.1:0-11404 GCA_037577075.1 Alestopetersius hilgendorfi | reverse complement strand
CCCAAGTCCGCCGTGCCCGCCGGCACCTTAACCCCTCTCTTGCCACAGTCCTCCACCTGCTCCTCCTGCACGCCACAGTATATTCACTCCTACAGCACTAACTGCTCAAACGTCAATTTAACTTGACCATCGATTTATCAGAAGACCATTACTGACTTTGTATTTTTTATGCATTACTTGCTTCATGATACGTACAATTGGAACTATAATACCAAAGTTGTTTACTTAAATAAAACTTTTATTTTGGCAAGCAATTTGATAAACAGGAAGTGCACTCCTAAAGACACGAATTTCACGACCTGTCATATTAAGAAACTTGGTTCAGAAGGTAAGGTTGTGGATTTTTCATCTTCAGATCTTTGTACAGAGAGACAGACTTAATTACGACATATTTATTTTACGGGCAGTTTATTTTTGTCAGCTAATATATGTGTCTCTGTGACTGAAAACAGAGCAAGCTTAGATTAGCCATTAGCTGTTTGGCTAGCTCTAGCCCATGCTGGTGATGAAATTATTTTTAATTTTAATTAAAGTCGAATCCCTTATCAGTACTGACAATCTACTGACAATCTACTGTTTGTCAACACTTAATATAGTTTTGACGCTTACGTACATTTTCCTCCTAAATCGTCATGGTAACCATTCACACAGCTGGATGTGCTCCTGCACATAATTCTTGTTTGAGCTCCTATATCAGTTATCTGTTTTAGATCAGCCCTGACTCTGTCCATTATTACCCATAGGACTGCTTTCACCATGATCAGAGTCTACTACATCATCTGGGTGGCACTTTTTGTGTTTGAAATTCAAGTAGTTCAGGTACCCGTTTCTTTTTCTCTGCATAAAACATATAACCCTCTCTGCAGGTTAGAGCTGTTACCATTCTGGAATTTTGCGTGCTCTTAAAGTAGTCTTAAGTCGAAGAGCAAAGCCTTTTTGAAAATGAATTTTTAACCTCAAAACAGATTACATGATTATCTATTACAAGTGATTGTGTTTATAAATCCTGTTATTCTAATTTGATCATGTTTACAATTAAGTGATGGAGCTGGTTCTCTATATTAAAGTGTGTGTGTGTGTGTGTGTGTGTGTGTGTGTGTGTGTGTGTCTGTAGGCTCTGCTAGAAAACACAAATGATTGCTGTGGTAGAACACAGAAGATGAATGAAACCTGTGCAAACAGCACGCATTGTGATCCTGGTATATGACTTGTATTTTTTGTTTCTATTAAATAAGGAACTGGTCCTAGATTATCTCATAACTTCTGGTGTTATGTGAACACAGCCCAAAATCTGTTATACGAATGGACAAGTGAACAGTTTTGTTTCAATTAAAAATGTGTATTGTCCACTAGGGTGCCTTCATGTCCTGGAGAACAACACTGCTGTATGCGTGCCATGCGACTCATTGCCTTTAGAGGTGGAGAATTTGACCCTTTGCAACTACAGTGAGTGCTATATGAGGGGGAAGCTGGGTAACAACTATGGAAACCTCCCTCTGTCATTTGCACATCGCTTGCAATAAATGCACATCATTTGTCAGGGTGCGGAATGTTCAAAAAACGAAACACTGGCCAAACGTAGGTTGACACATGACCATTACACCCATATAAACTTATTGGGTAACCAAATAACTTTTTGACCAACTCCCCATGGTCATGCTGGAACCGAGAAGACCTTCCTCAAACTGTTGTAACAGAGAATATAAGAATATAAGTAAAGTGTATTTGTATGCTGTAGTATTAACATTAACCTTCATTTGAAATAATAAGCCTAAATAAAACAGCCCCAGGCTATTATCACTCTTCTACCAAAATTTACTGTCATCACCGTCATGTCCAGTAGGTAGTGTACTCAGATTCTTCCATGTGTATGACAGTGAAATGTCATTTTCCAGAAAACACCTTTCCATCGCTCCATTGGCTTCATTGTGTTATCAGTAAAATTTATTGTAAAATTTATTGTAAAATGAATTGTAACTATATAATGTCTACATTTTTACCCTCTTACTTTTACTTTCTCATTTTCTCAGCAAGGACCAAGGACAGCACTTCAATATCTGGGCCAATTAAGATTGGTAAGATCACTAACCTTTTGTGAAGTAGAAGTTTTATCTCATGCATGTGATTCAGTCTACACTATCACCTTATATGTTACTGCTCAGTCAAATGTGTAAAAATGTACAATCCATGTACAATGTACTTGTCCACCTGCCTGATACTGTGTAGGTCTCCCTCATGCCATCAAAACAGCTTTGATCTATTGATACAAGTAGGCCTATTTCACAAGACAGGTGTGCTGTCTTATGAAGGACATTAGCAGCAGGTCCTTCAAGTCTGCAAGATTGGGCCTCCATGGACTGCACTAATACAGTTGGCAGATGCTTGATCCAATAAGGATCCGGGCTATTTGGAAGTCCAATCAATCTCTTTGTCATGTTTCTCAAACCATTCCACTTTACTTTAATTGCACTTTAGTTCCTTGGAACACAGCCACCACAAGCTGGGAACACCCCACAGGACCTGTTGTTTTATTTATATATATATATATATATATATATGGAATTTAGACATGACAGGGGTACATGAGATTAACGTTTGTGTTTTGTGTGCGCCTACAGGTGGTCCAGGTGTTGCAGCCTCTGTGCTTTTGGGGACTCTGCTTATCAGTCTATTTCTTATTCTCTCTGTTGCCTCTTTCTTCTACCTCAAACGCTCCAATCGTCTCCCAGGTGTCTTCTACAAGCGCAACAAAGGTAATGAAGGACAAATGAACTTTACAGAGGGGTATGCAATATAAGACAATAAATAAATTTTTACAACTTTGATTGAACTTTTTTAACTGCACATTTAAAATGTATTATGCAAAATTTGAAAGTGGAATCTTTTGAACTACCTAAGAATATGGCTTTTTTCTTCATCAGCATTCATATTCCAACCCAGTGAAACTGTAAGTTCTTAGAGTACATACATTTTGTTCATATGCTTGTTCATATTTAAATTTCGTTCTCAGATCAGTTTTTCAGAGCATGAAAACTGCTCTCTACAAATGGGTTGTTTTGGTTTTTTTCTTTTAAAGGCTGTCATGATACCCACGGACACATCCTCTGGTAAGAAGGCATTTTGTCTGTTTATTAATTGCTTTAGGTTTTTATTAGTCTTGGCTGAAGTGGTTTTCAGAAAATTGGGGAAATAATACCCAGTTATTTATGTTGGTTTTATTGATCTATTTGGCAGTGCGCAAACCAAGATATGTGAGGAGAGAGAGGCCTTCAGCATCCTCTGCAACCAGCAGTGCTACCATGGCAACGGGACCAGTAACAAAGGTGTACAATGTGACCATTCAGTAGGGTCTGGTTTTGAAGAGTGAAGGGGAAGGCCAGCGATATGTTGCAACTAATAGTATTGTATCCTGAGTTAATGGGTGTTATTTAAATGGGGTATTGGTATGATTGTAAATTCTCCTGTTTCTTTTGCGTATGCACAGAAAAGTAATTGTTCAGTTTTCTCAAGAAACCAGCTTTCCAGTTTTTGATGCACTACAGGAGTATTTTTTTGATTGTGTGTTTTGTCATTTTGTGGGTTATACATGAAGCCAGGTATTTTCTCAAAACTAAAAATGTATGTATTTATTATGTTATTTTCATACGATAGTTTTTGACCTTTCGTTCAAAAGATTTCCTTAAAGATGGTATTTGCACAAGTTAGCTTTTCTCAACCTCCTGCAACACAACAGCCTTCATCTTTTAGGATCATTTGAAAACATTCTTTTAGATGGAATTGCTTGTAAGAAGAGGACAAGAAGAACTTTGTGCAAAACAAAATTCTCAAATCCTTTTGTGGCTCTAATTTTGTAGGCTAATGTCAGCCCTTACCCAGGATGCTGGATTAATCTCACTGTGTTCTCAGAAAAAAGTGGCGTTATGGATATACACTAAATTTGAAAAGTTAATATAATGTCAGATTTACATGAAAACATTAAACCTTGGCATAAAGGATCTTACCTGCACTTTTATAGACAAAGCCCTCTACTTTTGTGAAAAAGCACCAACATGTAACCAGTTGATTAGGTAACTTACAAGTTACTAGTTAAAGCACTAAAGTTTTCAACCAAATAAGAAGCTTGCAGAAAATTGTTTGCTCTTCATTTTGCACTACCTTGACCTGCCGTCTTAAATCCAAATTGAATGACTCTGTCCCAGTTCTTATATTTGCCAATTTTTGTTTAAAACCACAGAAATGTGAAAGTGCTTGAATGTGGTTTGCCAGTTTATTATATAGATTGATTGAACAGCCAACACCATTGAAGTGCCAAAAAGATAAATACACTGTGTGGTCTTTTTAGGCAAGGGCTGGAAATGTTAGTCGGGAAATGATTGTGTGCATCTTATATATACTGAGCAGATGGTCTTAGGAAATATTATATATTTCAGCATTCAGGCTCATGTCTGTATTTTTCCTTATCTCTGTTTTTTTTAAATCACATTTTCTATTTTCTCTAATGGTACTGTTGGATTTTCTGTACACGGTAGGTTTGGTTTTAAGTGATTTTTCTGTATTGTTTCTTTTTTTTTTTTAGTATGTCATATTGAATTTTATTTAAGGAGAAAGCAGAAGCCAAAATGTGGGTTTGTGAGGAATTGTAATAGTTGTTGAGAATGTATCCACTGATTGTAAAGAAGCCTTGAGTTAAAGTTTCCAATGCCATTTTTTATTAGCTGTTGTGCAGCCACTGGATGTCTTGTACAGATTGTTTTTATATAGTGATGTATAGATTTATGATTCTGTATTATTTGTATGTTGATATTCAAATTGTAATAATTATTAAGTTAAAAAAAATGATTTCAATGTTTACAGAAATAAAGCTATCATTTTCATGACAAACTAATAGCAGTATACTGTATTCCCAAAGCAAATGTGTTATGTTTGTTTATACACAGTACATAGATTCATCTTAAGAAATGGGATCAAATGTTTTGTTGTGAGAGCCTGCAAACTGAGAGGAGCTGAAAAATTGGGCAGAGTGTGTCGATAGGTAGGGTGTACAGTAAACCCCCACTTTTACGTGGATCAGCAGTTGCGGTTTCAGTCCTTCAGACTTTTTTCTGCTAACTATAACTGTTTGCTGAACAAAAATATTAGTATTTGTTGCACAATTAGTTAATTATATTTTTCTTAATAATTTAGCACTAAAATGTGTGGAAAATTGTGGGGAAAAATGCATAAGATATCTGTGGTGTCCGCTAATCTTGGGAAAGAAACAACTGAGTATTCAAGGAAGAGAAATTTTGTCATTCTGGCACATGAGAACATCGCCAAAAATCTAGACATGAATGAAAATTTCTTTCAGAATTTTCTATGAGTATAACGCAGACTGGCCCTGTAGATAATATCCAGGTTAAACACTGGAAACTGATCTCCTGTAGCCTCCCTACAATGAGCCACATTCCTGTTCTCGCTCTCATATGTTGTATAAATTTGACTTTATTGATATCTACCATGTAAATAGAGTTCCACAATTTTTGCTTTTAAAAGTTACATAAGTTGTTATTGTGTGATGGATTGATAAGAAAGGGGATGGATAGTTATCCATAGTAATGCACGCCCATACTTGATGTTCTTGTCTCGTCTCTGGTCAAAACAGACTTAACAAAACTAAAAGGAGTAGTAGTGTAGTGTAGTGTAGTAGCTCTTGTTGCTGTTGTAGCTGGCTGATATGAAGCAGTTCCTGTACAAAGCATGTCACGTGTATGGTTTGAAAATGGTTTGTAATATTAATGTTTTAAAAAGAATATTGGTATATAGAGCAGTTTAAAAAGCTTTTTGTTGTCGCCATGTGCCAGTAATTTCTGTAATATTTATGACTATAATTGCTAAACCATTAGCAATAAGTGGGCGAGAAATCGTCCACATCAATTAAATACTGAACCTGTTTTAGGGAGCATTTTGTTGTAATTGATGCTGCATAAAGTGGCATCATCGAAGATTACATTTAGAGGCAAATATTTTTTAACACGTCATTTTTTGTTGTTTTGTGTTTCCTAATGTTCTCCTAATGGTCTTGTTTTACGCTTGGTATGAGGATATGAAATTTCAGGATGACACAAATGCAAAAATGGGTGGAAGTAGTAGGAGGCAAATACTTTTTCAAAGTGCTGTACCAAGAGTGTTTTTCAACTCAAGATATGTGACCTGTGGGCAACAGCCCGAACATTTAAAAGAAGACATATAAAATCACTCAAACTGTGTAAAAGGAGCAGGCTAATGGAAGAATTAAACACATAATAAAAGTGCACAATATTGTATTTACTTTCTTTGTAATCTCAACTAATGCTGGAGAGGCTGCCGCAGTTTCTAAGTAATATCTCCTGCAAATAAGAAAGGCCAGAAAGATCAGAGTCCTGCCTTCAGAATAACTTCTCACAAACCATAAACGGCCTTAACGTCATCATGATAGCTCGTGTCTGCCCTCAGTAAACAGAGATCGTGAAAGAAAGTGGCTAGGGGACTTTGAGCTCACGTTTAGTTCCAACTACGACTACTTCCTGAAAAATAGTTCATAAAATAATACACAGCATGGTTATCTGCTTCTCATGCTCTTGTTTACCACTGCAGATTTGCATGTTTTGGTAATTAATAAAAGAACAGCTGCATGTTATCACTCAGAAATTGATGCAATGCTTTGAAACAGTGTAATACTGCAAGGTAAAAATGTGACAATATGCATTGTGGGGAATAAGCAGTCTATTGATTATATTATTTATTGTAACTGCATTGTTTATGGTGTTTATCCAGTGCAAATCAACAACCCAGTCTACCATGTTCATGCCATACTTTACCCCTACACCAACTCTCTCGCTCTCTCATATGTAAACTGTGCAATAACTGCACAGTAATTTTTCTGCAATCAAATTTCATTCTAAATATTAGGAATATTGCATTGTTTTCAGTCTTAGTTGAATACATTGTGTTTTAAACCGTGAGCCCTTAACTGTCTATCGAGCTGAATCATGAGCTGCATTTATTGTTACACTCCATACACAGAAGTATATCAGTAACTCTAATAGGCCTAATCTAAAAGTAATATTTGCATTGTTTTCAGCAAACATTGCTGCAATAATAACCTCAGGTTGAAGTTAGGTAACCCTGCCTTTGTGAAAAGAGTGAAGCATTCATTACTGCAACGCATGTACTTACTGATCTTCATCAATAATTTAAAATGGAACTAATTTCATTCACTTTAATCTCTTCTCTTCGGCCTCCTCAGTGAGTAACTAACAGTAAGTAAACAGACACTAACTTTTCATTTATGTACCATTTTTTCTTTGTGTAAAGACTTCAAATGAGTGCTTGAAATGAACATCTACAACCCATCAGTCCAGGAGCATCAGAGGCATTCAGAATGTGTGGGGGGCACACTGGGTGTCCTCCTCCCTGAAATTTTTTAATGAATTAGAGGCCATTACCAGCATTATAGTGTATTTTTAGAAGGTTGCTAATTTTACCTACAAAAGTGACTATTCAATGACTATTTTAGAGACATATTCAACAATTCAAAAAAATCTCATTCAGCTAGTCCATATATTCATCAGCCTGTTTTTAAACCCACTGCTAATATTTTATGTTAAATGTGACACATGCCCTTCAGATTGAATGGTGGCGATGCTCATGCATCAATATGAGATAAATTATGATAAAATGATAAATAAAGGAATTACTTGTGATAATATCTGAGCAACAAAATAATTAAAAATATGAAATATTTTTACTATTGACTGCAGTAATTACTTTATTTACCTATTCGGTTGGACAAGTGGGGATGGGAGTGGGGGGCAGTGGTACATAATATCAATAAAGGGGGCTTTAGACCAAACTGCTGGTCTATTAAAGTTTATATAATTATACCATGTAATCATCTAAAAGTACACACTGGATTTTTGTTGTTAGTGTGACACTTTGTTCTCAATTGAATCTGGATGTCTAATTTTTTTAAATCAATAATTCCATATGTGAATAAAAGGCTTTTATGAATGGTGAAGGCTATTATGCCAAGGGTAATATAATGAGTGATAAAAACTTATTTTACCATTAGGCTGATCGATTTGCTCAGATTTGTGCTCAGATTAAATTTTCTATTTGCTAACCTGTAAATAAATTAACCTGGAGTTTTATTTAGAATAATTTTGTTTTGTTTTTTATGATACATTTCTAACCACTATAAACATAGTTGTGGGAAAACATACAAGCAAACATTAAACAGTCCTCAAATCCTTCCTTATTTGACCGCTTATCACTCAGAGAAAACCCTGGATTGTGAGCAGAAAGGTAGCTATAGTTCTGGTAAGCAATTAGCAAGGGTTTAAATGTTGCACGTGTTTCCTCAATTGATATGATTTTTATTCCACTCCTATGACTACCTATCAGTGTTACAGTGCAGTAGGAAAAGCAGTTAGATGGCAGTAAGATAAGCAGTTAGCAGCAGGGTGTGGTGTATGTGTGTGTGCGTTTCATTACAAGTTCCACAGAGGAAAATAAGCTGTAAAGCTGTCAGATGCATCCAATAAAAATCTGGTGTAAGTTGGTAAACAACAAATTCCAGTAAACCCTATCTCTTCCTTTTAAGAACATCTGACAAGAACCAATAATTCAAATCAATCTCAAAAACATTTTCTGTGCCATATGATCTCTTCAAAAGTAACGATGCCAAATAGGGTTCTTTGGAGTGATGCCATAGAAGACCCCACTTTCAGTGCCCTTAAGAATTTTTAACTGGATGGTTCTTTAATGAACCATTTTTTAAAACAATAAGTGAATGTCAGGAACCTCTTGAAGTTTAAAGAACCTCCAGAGGAAGTGTGAACATACAGAATATGTTTACTCTTCTTAATCTAAATTTCAAAACCACAGAGTCTCTTATTCATAGACAAAGTGCTTTGTCACTATTGTCCTGCAGGATATGAATACCCGTGTGTAAGTGTGTGTTTGTGTAAGTGTGTGTGCACATGTCTACACTGGGTTATCATTTTCTGGAAAACCTTCCTCCTTCCCTTTCTTTTAGTTCCCGCCTATTTGGCTGGTTTTGCATGGAGAGGAGAGTAACTGTATCACTACGAATGAGGAGGGAGGGAGATAACTTTGTATTAACAGAGAAGAAGGCAGAGCAACACCTTCATAGTTCAGTTTCAATCCAGGTGTGCACATAGTAGCTGAGGCGCAGGGAGAAAGCAGTGAGCTGACAGGTTGAGACAGACAGAAGTCCTGAAGAGGGACACAGGAACGAAGGTTTCCAGGAAATATTTGGGCTAACGTGTAAAACAGAGTAAAATAGAGGAATCTTTTTCCTGATTTATTCCACGAGGCTTTACACAGAGAAAGAAACATCATCTTCTAACCTCGGTAAGTTCAGATGACAAGGATAATAGGACTTGTATACATTATATAAGTTGAAGATTATCTAATTTTAGCATGATTAAGGGAAGTTTCTACCAACTAGCTCTTTTCAGAAGTAAATAAAAAATATTTCATTATAAAGAATTATCACTTAGTTATTTCAAAGGTTCATATTATATGAGGAAACAGATTTTAGATTATATGTATATGTACTCAAATTCTCTACTGATCAACAGATAATACCCATCCTCAAGGATGGAGGAACCAGTGGGGATAACAAGGACACCCTCCAATGCATCATCACACAGGCATGAGAAAATGCCCACTAGCAATGGGGAGGATCAAGCCTGGGATGCTGGTCCAGAATGTTCCATCTGCTACACCTCATACGATAATGCCTTCAAGACACCTAAGGTCCTGGATTGTAACCATACCTTCTGTCTGGAGTGTCTGGCGCGCTTCATCACCATTTCACCAGAAAGGGAGGGCACACAGATCACCTGCCCGCTTTGCCGACAAACCACGCCTGTGCCTGAAAACGGTCCACCGGCTTTGACCACCAGCCAGGAGGTCCTGGACCAACTCCCCAGTGACCAGCAGCAAGAAAAAAACTTGTGGCTTGATGGAAAGAAGCTGTGCTACAAAAATTCCATGAAAACCAATTGTGTCTGCATTGATATTGGAGGGAGAAAACAAGAGGAAGAGAACAGGCAGGAAGAAAGAGAGAGCTGTGGGAACAGGCTGCTGCGTTTTCTGGGCTTTTATGGCAACTGGAAGCGGCTGTTGATCCTCATCGTGGTGCTCCTCATACTGTTTGCCATAATCCTCTGGCCTATTCAGTGCACAATCTCCCGGGGTTTAATGCCAGGCTGCTTCAGAGAGCGACTAACATCCACGAACATCGGCACTACGGTTTCAAACAGCACTGGTCGGTGAAGTTTGTGTATTTGATCCTTCTGCTGAACATACAGGAATTTTGGGATTGGTCTTGCAAGGTAATAGCACACTTTTTCAAGGATATTCACCAACAGCACCCAAGCCAGGAATGACTTTAGTTCAGTTCTTCCATACTTTTTACTCAGCTCTATGAACGTTGCTGCATAGTGGGATCCTGACAAGAGTTCCATGTTTGAAGAGTTTTATGTCAATGTGTTGCCTGAAAAAGGTCCTTGACCTTTTTGTTTAGTAACAGTCAACATAGAGACGCTGCTAAAATCAACTGAGCCGGATTGTATTTACCATTAAAAAAATGATGCACACTGTAATGAAAAAGGGACATTCATAGGGAAAAAAAAAAATCAATTTGTTCATTTTTCAGAAATCACTGTTGTAATGTTCAAATTGTGTATATTTCTATATAGAGATTTGGACAAGAATGCATGTACAGTAAATGTAACTGTGTTCTGTTGTACAGTAAAACATTTTTCAATGAAAAACTACTCAGAAAACCTAACTGAATCATCATGTTGATTCTAAAGTAATATGTAAACTGAAATTAAGCTTCTACATGTAGAAGTGAATGCTTTAGACACTTTCTTAATAAAACACTGAAAATACATGACAAACATTTTTGTCATTGTTTTTCATCTACTGTCATTCAAGAGATTTGATGCAGAATTTATCTCCCAAAAATTGTACACACCTGTTTATCCAGTGTTTCTTCTGAAAGCAAGGATATTCATAGAGGACATCTGTCCCCTCTTTGCTGCAGCGACAGCCTCTTCTCTCCAAGGAAGACTTTACACTAGATATTGGAATATTGTTTGAGGATTTGATGGCATTCAGCCATCAAAGAGGCACTAATGTTGGTTTATTAGATCTAGATCACAAAACCTCCTCCAAGTCACTGGAGTTGATGGATCTTCACAGAACATGATTCAGCTGCCCAGTGCTGGAATTTTTACACCCTCTATCATGTTCTGTGGGGCAGTTGGTAGCCTAGTGGTTAGGGCATTCGCCCTGCGACCAGAAAGTCCAGGTTTGATTCCCAGGCCGCTCGGCACCTCTGAGGTACCCT
>JBBIGB010302474.1:0-11410 GCA_037577075.1 Alestopetersius hilgendorfi | reverse complement strand
ATGAATACAGCTTTTTTGTGAATAAATCCCTCAGCACTCCTGGGATGGAGGCCTGTGACGTTTCTTCGTATTTAGTGGTGGCCTGAATGCTCAGCCTTATGCAGCACATAATAGACACATAAATAAGATGGAAGCCGTGGAATAAGCTATATTTAACACTGTTCACTGAAACCACATAAAATATTATGCAAGTAATGAACAGAAGAGGAAACATACAAATGAACTAAACAGTCACCTCCATGAAGTATGCATTATATATATTGAATTGTGTATTATGTATACTGCTAAAAAAAATAAAGGGAACACTTAAGCAACACAATGTAACTTCAAGTCAGTCACACGTCTGTGAAATCAAACTGTCCACTTAGGAGGCAACACTGATTCACAGTCTACACTCTAAGTCACAAACAGTGTTGCCTCCTAAGTGGACAGTTTGATTTCACAGACGTGTGACTGACGAAGTTATATTGCGTTGTTTAAGTGTTCCCTTTATTTTTTGAGCAGTATACATACCTACATACCAAATGGTGCTTTCAGTAAACATGCAGTACACATCTTTTCTGTTGGCGAAAAACTCATTCTGTTACTGCAATAAAAACATAATCTCTGATCTGATCAACTTTCAGATTAAACCTGCAGATCTCAGATCAGCTCCGCTACATTCAAATACTCACATTACCTTTGAGATGCTAAAGGTTAAACCATGAGCACTTTCACTTCTGTTCTTGCTGAAGGATGGTAATGTACTTGAATTGTTTAAAGATGCTAAATCCTTTTGTTTTTGCCAAAAACTGGGTGTGTTTTGAACAGAGAACAGAGTTTATGATGTGGGCAGAGAAGAGAGAACAGTGGACTTTGCTCACAGTTTGTTTTCAAACAACATTTTATTGTTTTTTCAAACAGAGTGAAGTGTAATGTCACACCCACACTCTTAAAAGTAAAGCTGCCAGAAAGGCTTCTTTGGAATGAGGCCAAATAAGAAATACTTTTGACTCCCTAGAGAACCATATAATAGATCTTTCTGAAAAGAATCAGTTTTTAAAACAAAAATAGTGTCAAAAAACTTTTAATATGTATATAAAGGTTCTGTCCCAGATTTATGCTAAGACTCATGAAAGTACTTGTTTTGAAGTGTGCAAATCTAGCAGTACACATTAATTAGAGGATCTAGATTTAAAAAATGAATAGAAGCTGCTTCCACATATGAGATGAATTGCTAGATAAACAGAACAGACTTATTAAAGGGCCCATATTGCACATTTTTCTTGATTTTAATTTTTGAATCACATGACTTCCACTTGTGGTTTTATTCTCCAAAAGCAGCTCTAATTCAGTCCAGGAAACCTCACAGGTTTTACACTGAAGCAGGAACTTTCATCTGTAATTTCTTCAATGTTCTGCCCTCCTGAAGCACCAAAATTACTGCTGTGGTCCAGAATAAAATTCAGATTAAAGGTCTAAATTAAAGGTCTAGATTAAAGATTTAGATCACAGGTCTAAAGTACAGATGCAGATAGAGGTCCATAATAATTGTTTTGATTAAAGCTTCAGATTAAAGGTCCAAATTAAAGGTCTAGATAAAAGGTCCAGATTAAATGTTTAGATGAAAGGTCTAAAAGATGCAGATTAAAGGTTCAGATTAACAGTCCAGATTTAAGGTCTCGATTAAAGACTCATATTAAAGTCCCAAAACAATCGGTTTCTCTATGAACTCATTTCAGTCCTTTGTTACAGACTGTGTGAAATACTTCTGCAGGTTGGGAATAAGGACCCTCTGCACCTCTGTTTTTGAAAGAGTGATTTCATCTAAGGTTTCCTGCAAATGACCAATTATTTTTCTCATCTTACAAATGAAACGACCCATTTCTGATTCCAGCTGATCCTCTGGCACTGTGAACTGCTCCTTCAGTTTAACGATGTCTCTAAGTGTTCCGTTATCTTCAAAACTAAAGCGGAAACTTAGAGGAAAGTTAAGGAGAAGGGCTGAAATTTCTGGGCTGATGTTTTGTGTCTTTTCTAAAGTCCTCCTTCCCTGCTCTATGATCCGCTGCAGGTCTTCTGCCCCGAGGAGTTCGGCAAATTTTCTCAATTCTTCAACCTCACTTTTAAACCACGTAGACGGTTCATCATCTTGGTGCTGCAGGATCTTCTCTACATTGTTGCAGATGCTTTCTATATGATTGGTCACTGTGTTAACACTCATGTTGAATTTCTGCAGTGCCTTCTCAACTTCCTCCTGAATTTTCTTCCCTTCTGCTTCTTTGTTTCTCTCACCTCGATAGTTTGCTACTATACCAGCAACAAATGCCAAACCTCCTGTCAAAGTCAAGGAGGCCCCACCAGTAAAGGGAGCTAGAGCAGACCCAGCTCCTGTTGCTGCAAGAAGAAGTCCACCTCCTGATGCCGCAGAGGCAAACCCAGAACCTGCTGCGGCAAGAGCAACTCCAGCTCCGGTTGCTGCAGTTATCTTCCCATTTCTACTCGTTTTAGTTGCTTTTCCATATTGGTCTGCACACTCCTCTGTACTCTTACACAGCTGGTCGATGATATCCATCAGTTTAGGCAGATGTTCCTCAATACTTCTTATGAGCTGATTGCACTTCAGCAGGAGATTCTCAAGGAGTTCACTATAACAAACACATATAAGGGAGACACTGATAGTTACGGTCTCGACCTCAGAAAGAGTGCAGTAAGTAAATCAGTGTTTACTCTCACCTGTTCTCCCCAGAGAAATTAGGATGACCCTTCATGCTGTCATCGCTGTCAGAACTGTCTTCTGCTGCCTGGGGTCTCTTTTCTGCCATGATCCAGCCTGGAAGATCTTCATTGAGAAGATTTCACTCAGAGCAGCCGAAACAGGCAGTTTTCTGAATTTTTGCTGTGCACCCATTGACCTTCATTAAATTAATAAAACCAAATATTTAAATAAAATAATGCCATAGGAAATGAATAGGTATTCATATATAAGTGAAACACTGTACCCGGAGTGACCACTCAGTCAATTTACCATACACACACAATTTATAGCTAACTCTGCAGAGTTAAACATCTAAGAACTGTACAGATCTGCAGCCCTCAGGTGTTACAACGCACACATTTAAAGTAACATAAAATGAAACAAACTATTTAATTTTCTCTAGTTCTGCAGTATTATACTGACATTGTAACTGAATAGCATAATCAAGCCTCCTACTTTATTGTTTTGTTTTGGCAATTCTACTGTATTTCGTACTGTAGTTAAGAAAAAGCTCATCTCTCAAAAGATGTATTTTGTTCTGTAGTTAAGAAAAAGCTCATCTCTCTTTTTTTATCACTGGGCTGTAACAGAATATTCTGAACTGGTCAAAAGCAACACAAAAGAAAAATAATCTCCGGATGCAGAAACATTATATTTTGCGCTAGTTCTTCAGCTAACATCTGCTGGAGAGAAAACAGAAGAAACGAAAGCTTACCGGAGGTAGAGTGATGATCTCCGAAGTGTTCCTGAGTTAACTATTATCTGAAGAGTCACATGGTCAGTAACGCCTCTCCGGTGTCATGGTACTTGTGTGCTCTCGGTGACCAGCAGGAGGAGCAGTTAAAACAGTCCACAGTTTTCCAGAATAGAATATCTGTATCATTGTATTCATTTTTAGGATCCATGCTGCACAAGATAAGGTGCCCAGAGCCATCAGGGGGACAATTAGTGGTGGCTACTGACAACCCATGTAGCAATACTGCCAGTAACCACTAGATGGCCGCATAAAAGAAAAAATCTCCTTGAGCTATGCAACATTAGGAACATTAAGTAAAAGGACAGGCTTTTAGTGTGAGTCCCCGTCCACACACTGCCTGAACCCCATGCTCTGTCTGACCATGGCTGATGTGAGGGGAACTCTGTTCAAAGTAAGAACTCTAAGGCTGCTGGACCGATATCCCTCTGACCGAGCAATCAATCATCCTCCAGCCAAATATGTCTTCAGTGTCCTGCCTCACTGACCATTGAGTTAACTTGAATGATAATATAAATTGATAATGACAGTGACACTCAACACAGGCAAACTTACACTTGATCCAGCTTTAAACTTGAGTGTATGACTTGCCATTTTGGACCAAAAAAGCTCTTCTGTTTTTTCAAGATTGAACACCAGAAAGTTTCTTATTTAATCTAAGTTTATCATCTGGTTTGGTTGATGTATACAGTGTGACGTCTGGTGAGCATCCACCTCGTTTAGTAAGAAGCCAGTTCCCTGTGTTTTAGGAGACACTAGCTCTGGGGCCTAAACTACGAAGCGCACTTAAATAAGTCTGACTTAACTCGATGGTTACTTAAGAAGTCACACTTGACAAATCACGATTGTCCCAGGTTGCGTAAATCCATATTACGAAGCGCAATAAGACATTGATTAGTTAAATCAGTGTAAACTTATCACAATCTGTGCTCGGGGTGCATTCAACAGCGCAAGTCACCGTTTCAAATCACGCTGCGCTCACAGTATTTCACGGAGGAAGAATGTATGATCATCATGCAAGACTATGAAAGGCACAAATCAGTGCCGCAGTGCAAATCCAACACCACAGCAGCCAACAAAGACTTGCAGGCTTGTTGGAAATGTATTGCTGACAGAGAAAATGTGTAAATACATATGCTTTGTTTTATGTATTTATTAGAATTTTTAAATGTCTGGAAATTTAAGAAAACACTTTAAATAAATATAGATATATAGCTGTGTCACATGTCAGATGGGGGCTTTTTAATGAATTTAATACCTCCTAAAGTCCAGTTACTGGGAGGTTATTTCAGATGCAAAAGCTGTGGGAAGCATTCTTGGCTACAAAGAAAGATGTGATATAGAAACATAATTTCAAGTGGTAGGCTGATGTACTAATAATTAATGCATTAATATTTCTACTCATTATGAGAGATGTAGTGTGTCTAGGCTCCAGTTAATAGCTTGTTTCTGTGTTTTACAGTCAATAAGAAAAAGGGTGTAGGGCCTCCTGAAGATTTCACGCCTGCAGAGGAGTTGCCATTGGCCGACAGTAGATGGAGGCTGATCATGGGGTAGAGGGAGGCGTCCAGTCGGCCCCAGGTGGCAGGAATGTCCACCCTTTATATGGAGGGAAATATCACAACCACTTTTTACAGTGTGTACATTTGTGCAGTTATGACATGCCATTTCCTGTGTTGTGTTCAGTAGAGGAGGAGAATATTGAGCTGCTCCACCTGCAGAGCCCCACATCTCCTGTGATCCAGGGACTCCTTTTGGGGAGTGCTCTGGGAAAATGGAGTGCTGGATACCTTAATAAGGGCTGTTTGCTCCCTGTACAACTGGTGCCAGAGCTTGGTTGTCATAGTCGGCAGGAAGTCAGACTCGTTCTCTGAGGGTTGGAATCCGACACTGTTCATAACTTTAATGGAGAGAATTTGTAGGCGCAGATGATGTGGTTCTGTTGGCTTCATCAGGCTGTGACCTTCAGCTCTCACTGGAGCAGTTTGCAGCCAAATGTGAAGCGTCTGGGATGGGGAGCAGCACCTCCAAATCCGAGACCATAGTCCTCAGCCGGAAATGGGTGGCGAGCTCTCTCCGGGTCAGGGATGAGATCCTTCCCCAAGTGGAGGAGTTTATCTCTGGGTGTTGTTCATGAGTGAGGGAAGGATGGAGCGGGAGATCGACAGACAGATTGGTGCAGCACCAGCAGTGAAAGGCTCAGCTCTCGATTTTTCTGGTCGATCCATGTTCCTACTCTCACCTATGGTCATGAGCTGTGGGTAGTGACCAAAAGAATGAGAGCCATAAAGAGTGCTGGGCTCTCCCTTAGCTCTGCTCTTCCACATTGAGAGGAGCCAGATGAGGTGGCTCGGGCATCTGGTTAGGAAGCGACTTTCATTCCCTAACTACAGGGGACAGGCTCCCAGGAGCAAGTTAAGGTTAAGGGTCTTGCTTAGGGACCCTTAGTAGTGTGCTGAAGGTAGAATTTGAACCCATGACCTCTTGGTTCAGAGACATGTATCTTACCCCCTGAGCTTCCTCTACTGGGACAAGACCTCGGGGAAAATCCAGGACACGCTGGAGAGACTATGTCTCTCGGCTGGCCTGGGAACGCATTGGGATCCCCCTGAAAGAGCTGGACGAAGTGGCTGGGGAGAGGGAAGTCTGGGTTTCCCTGCTTAGACTGTTGCCCCCATGACCCGATTCCGGTTAAGTGGGAGATAATTGATGGATGGATGGACTTACTCAGTGAACTTACTCAGTCAGAAATGATGCAGCTGAATCTTTTAATGAATATTTGGGGGGAAAAGAGGGCATTCTGCATGTGTGTGAGAGTGTGTGACAGAGAGAGACTTTTTAAAATTGTGGATGTTTTCCATGTCTTTACATTGTTCACAGATACCTACAGAAAAGTTGCCTCTTAACACCATGCCCAAAAGTTGCCTTCACCCCTCAACCAATAATAGATAACTGCTGTCGCACTGTTAGTGTTGATAAATGGTGCTTACAAAAATGATACTCACTTTTAATAATGATTTGGAATGGAAATGGAAGACAAAGAAATAACTTAAAAGGTCTATTGTTTTAGTCAGTGCACACAATGTGATACAAACAACAATGCGGTAACACTGACGATATTATTAGCCCATTTCACCTGCGTTCATAAATGTAACAAGACAAAGTAGTGCGGCCGTATAACCATTGTTTTACAGTGTGTTATCACCATAACTTTGCAAACAGCTAGTTTATATATAACCACTAACTGTCTAGTAGGCTACAGATTTACCAAAGGTTGTTATTGGGTTTCTTTACTCATAACTTAGAAGTGTTAGCTTCTAAGTGTAAGCAGTTAGCTTACCGCAGGTTCACTGCCACCACCGCTACCATCACAGGCTAATGAAGGCCCTGCAGCAAAAATGTCTAACTTTTAGGGGTGTCACAGGATTAAAACATAATTCTAATTAATTACAAGCTCTTTGTTTTATTTATCTAAATTAATCACATACATTTTGCAGTAAAATTATTTTTAAAAGTACGTGAATTTTGGCATATGAGCGAATAAATAACCAACACTGCTGTTCCTGTGCAGTAATGGTCGCAGCAATCAAAAATAGGACCTAATATGCTGAGGGAAAAAATGCATCAGCAAGAACTATTACAGATCTAAGTCTGTTTATAAGGTGCAGTTTAAGACAATGTACATCAGTTGATAACACTGATAATGATGAGAAATAGGCAAATAATATGCATAAGTGTCACGGGCTTTACCACAGTGATCGCAGAAAGGCAGGCAACAAGGCAGGCATGCATCCATGACTGTGATTACTTTGTCTTTATTTACAAAACAGAAATGTGATGGGACGATGGACTGATAACCAAGGCCCACATGGACAAAACTTCAATACAAAACAGACACAGACAGAAAACCAATCACAGAACATAATCACTTTAACTGAACACAAGACACCTGAAACTGTGAAACAAGACACAAACATGCACAAAATACCAAAATAAAAGCCCCAAAACTAACCCAAAACTACCGGCCAATGGCCGAGACATGACAATAAGCAGAGAAAAATATATTGTATGTTAAAAACTGAATTTAAATGCTACATTCAGTTTAAGACTGAAAACGATGGTGTTGGGGCAAGAACAATCAGCAAACAGACAAAGTCCTTCGCTCAAAACAAAGATATATTTCATCTGCAGGAAGAGAGAGAGTTTCCCCAGCGAGTCAGGGCAGTCCTAACTCAGGTAGCTCACTCTGAAGAATACATTCTGAACACCGTCATTTATACACAGAACACTGCTTGGACTGTTATCAGTTCAAGGTTTGGCTAGGAGTGCTCTGTACGTAGAAACCCTTAATAAATTCCCCTTATCACCCCAGGAGGCACCCAAGCAGCGCCATGTTGTTAGTTAACTAAGACAAAGAGACATCGAGACCCTCATAGTCGACCTTTACCCTTGTTCTAGTGCCATGAAGATAAGTTTCTAAGAGCCCCCTCAACCCATACGGGCAGAAACCTTAGAAACCCATCAGGCCATATTTTCACAAAATAAGTTTTAAGAAGACTTAAGAAATCATGTTCTTCACCCTATTGACCTGTAGAATCGTTAGAAAACCCCTCTTAATGACAATATATGTGATTACAAATAAATATACGTATGATTGCGAAGAATGTATGTAAATTTCCCCGACAATGGCTAACAGGCAAATAATATGCATAATTTGAGAAAAATATATTTTTTTAAATGAGAGGAGCCAAGATAAGTAGATAGATCTTTAGAGGTGCATAGAGCCAGTTTATACAGTCAGAGTGTTCTGATGATTCCTGCTACCCTGTGGAAAAGTGCTCCCTTGAAGTTTATATAGCTGCAACTGTCCCAAGGTAGCACAAATATATTTAGTTATATATAGTTTAGCTAACACCACTCCACAAAGCTACTAACCACACTTTTATTAGAATTAATTTGAATATTTCTGCAGATGACAAAGATTAATCTCACGCTGCACTAACAGGGCACCCACATTTGTCTGTTTCTATTCGAAAAGAAAGAGAAAATCTGCCATAACCTCTGGTGAGCATAACATATATACAGTCATAAAAATCTAATATAAAATCAATTGTTCCATATTTGAAAGAGAAAAGACGTGTTCTGTATTGAACTGACAGGGAATGCACTTTGTTTAGTATTTTTGCAAAACCATGACAGGAAAATTACAGATGTCTATGAGAGAAACAGATGGGGGGAGGGCAGGTGAAAATAATTGAGCTCCCAGAAAGTAACAGGACAAAGCCAAAGGCATGCCCATGTTCTTCCATGGCTGATGTTCTGGAGAGCTGAAAGCAGTAAACCCCTGTCATTTGCAGGAATTACGCTCCAAGAGCATTGTGAAATATGAAAAACCACAAAAATGAAAGAAGTCCACATTCAAGCTCTAGTTTACATTTTTTAGGTTAAAGGTCTAAAATGCAGAGTAATGGTCCAGATTAAAGAAACAAACTAACCCTAACCCATTTCACTCCCTTTTTTACAGACTGTAAGATCCTCTCTGCAGCCTGAAATACTCATTGAGGTTGGGAATAAGGAACCTCTGCACCTCTGTTTTTGAACGAGAAGTTTCATCTAAGGTTTTCTGCAAGTGAACAATCGTTTCTCTCATCTTGCAAATGAAACGACCCATTTGTGATTCCAGCTGATCCTCTGGCACTGTGAACTTCTCCTTCAGTTTAGCAATGTCTCTAAGTGTTCTGTTATCTTCAAAAATAAAAAGTAAATTAAAGATAGCGAGAAGAGTTGTAATTAATGGGTGAATGTTTTCTGCCATGTTTAAAGTCACCATTCCGTGCTGTACGATTCGCCGCAGTTCTCTTACACTGAGGAGTTCAGCGAGCTGTGATAGATCTTCTCCATGTCTTCTCAGGTTTTCCACCTCACTTTTGATCAGAGCAGATTGATCATCATCCTGGTGCTGCAGGATCTTCTCCAGATCATTGCAGATGTTTTGTAGGTGTTTAATCACTCTCTTGACTGTAGTGTTGAATTTCTCTAGTGCCTTCTCAACCTCCTCCTGAACTTTCTTCTCTTCTGCTTTTTTCTTTCTCTCACCTTTGTAGCTCTTTATTCCCCCAACACCTGCTCCCACAGTGGCCATACTTATTCCTATAGCTACACCAAGAGATACACCAAGAGTAACGGGAGCCAGAGCAGCTCCAATTCCAATTCCTACTCCTGCAGTTGCTGCAAGTCCTGCCCCTACACTTGTTGTTATCTTTGCATTTCTAGTCATTTTAGTTGTTTTTCCATACTCATCTAGAAACTCCACAGTGTTCTTACGCAGCTGGTCGATGATTTTCTGTAGTTCAGGCTGATGTTCTTCATAACCTTGTACAAACTCATTGCTGTTCTGCAGGAGATTCTCAGGGAGTTCACTGTCATGAACACAAACATGTAGGTAGTTAAGGTTTTGACCTCATCTCGAGTGCAGTCAGTAAATCAGTGTTTACACTCACCTCTCCTCCCCAGAGAAATCAGGACGTCCCCTCATACTGTCATCACTGTCAGAACTGTCTTCTGCAGCCTGGGGTTTCTTTTCTGCCATGATCCAGCCTGGAAGATCTTCAGTGTGAAGGTATCACTCAGAGCAACTGAAACAGGCAAGGAAAATTTGAACTCCACTGATGTGGATGTTCTTTCTATCCTTGTGTGTTTCTCCATTTCATTCTCACACTACAAAACGTAATGTTGTGCTGCTGTTTACATTCTCCTTTGTTGTTTGGAGTCTGTTTTGGTCTCTGGGTCTTAGCAATTGGCCGTGAGACCAATGATTTTGAAAAGCGGCGTCCACGACTAAACGGCTCTTCATGATTGCAAGTTACTCCACACTCAAAGTCACCATGTGACACAAACACTTGAACATCAGGTGGACTGGATATTCTCATATGTGTGTTAAACTTTGCTTTTTTCTTGTTAGATTTCTGTTCATGAATTTGAACAGGTGACAGACTGCGAGTGTGATTTCTGAACTTGAAAGCAGGATGTCACGTCCAGGGGTGGCGGCTGTCTGAGGAGAGCTGTGGAGCGCTGCATCAAAGCGCCTCTCTGGGTTCTTACTGCAGTTCCCAAGTTTGACCACAAAGTGCTGTAATAAACTTAGTAAGTCGCTGAGGTCTCCTGCCCTCACTGACGCACTAAACTCATGGTTCGAATTACGAGTGGTATTGGGGGATACTGTACCAAACAATCAAGACCCAGACGCCCCACAAGAGACAAAAACAGCAGTTGGGGGAGGGAGGTGGGTTTCTTAACACTTGCAAAGGCAGCACCCCGAATTATGGAGGGGTAATTCACACTGACTAAACTGATTCAGAATTCTACACATTTGAAGCTTTTAGGACCTCTGTGACCACCAGACAGTTATTTTTTCTTTGATAATCATAACAAGCACAATATTACGTCAACTAGAGTAAAAATAGCTGATCTTTGGTCGCCATGTTGTTTATCACTGTACAAACTTCCAGCTCGATCAAATGCGTCACAAGGAGAAAATAATCTACAAAAGTACAAACTAATTATCGTAGTTTGGGACGGTTGAATTGAGGAGAAATTAAAAAAAAGGAGAAACGACACAAGGAGAAATGAAAGCTTACCTGGGGAGACGTGAGGACCGTATGTTCTGTAGGATCTTTATTTTCACTTTCACATAGAGAAGCTCAGGGCATGTCACAGCATGGCGAGCTGGAGGGGCGTCAGAGCTTCAGAATAAATCTGTAGCTCTGTTATAGAAATGTTTACTTATTCAGTCCTTATATTTCGTATTTAAATTTTAATATATTGTGGCGATCCGGCAAACTGGGGGTTAATTGGGTTTTTGGCGGGTGGTTCTGGGGCTGTTATTGGGGTCATGGCTGGGTGAATGGGTGCCTACGTGC
>JBBIGB010302463.1:0-11412 GCA_037577075.1 Alestopetersius hilgendorfi | reverse complement strand
ACCTTTTGTATTTAATGTTACATGTATGCACCTGGGGTTTGAGAGTAACGTAATTTCAATTCTCTGTATGTCTGGCAGATTTGACAATAAAGTTGACTTTGACTTTGACTTGATTAGGCATAATCAGGCATAATAATGTATTGTGACGAGCCATGGAATGAGGTGAGTCGACACAGCACCCCCTCACTACTTTATTACTCTACTTTAATTACCTTAAACAATAATAAATCTTGTCCACTGAAGTCACCTGATTTGGTTTACAATGGTCCACTAAAAAACATAAAACTATGACAAAAATGATGCAGTAGCATAAACTAATGACAAAATGTATCTAGACTAAGAATGAAAACACTTCATAGGAGATCAGTAATTGTAAAGTAACATTATAGCTACAACCACAGCACACAGTGTGAACAGCACAAAAGTCTTCCTCTGCATTTAACTCATTCACCAAGTGAAGAAGTGGGCAGTCAGGAACACAGCACCTGCGGAGAAGTGTGCGGAGACAGTAACTTGCTCAGGGTACCTCAGAGGTGCTTAGCGGTCTTGGGATTCAAACCCACAACTTCCTAACTACAGGGCAAATGCCCTAACCACTAGGCCACCAGCTGCCCCACTTCACATCTTCCTCATTATAAACTGAATAAATAGGCCTGAACATTGTTCCACTCAAAGGCTGCCAAATGACTGCACGGGTGTTATAAATCATCGCAAGACACTGATGCTGCTAAATGTCTGTGCAATATTAATGTGCTGTGAATGCACAGTGTGCTCTGATTCTGTTAATGTCTTTCTATGTGCAATATTCTACAACAGTCCCAATCTCTTTTAATTTCCACATGCTGTAATAGCAGTTTTTTACATTCTTACACACCCCTGTAGTGATTACAGACAATTTTAGAGAGAGTTATTATTTACAGGAAATTACTGTAAATTATACAAACCAAAATGCAATGATATTCTGTATTTTTTAAAAATATTATTGTAAGATACATTGTAATTTACTGTAAAATTACATCAGTTGTTCACATTGTGCATCTAAGTAAATCCCATTATCTCAGAAGATGAAGTAAAAACACAAAATAAGATTACAATATGTGCAAAACAAACAAAAACACAAAAAATCCTTCTTTAAAAATATTTATATTTTGTTGACGGAGGTGGTGGTTTCTAGAGTTTTTTGTCAATGGAGGGGCAAACTACATTTTTTATCAACATGTAGGGGGTGATAACACCCCCCCCCCCACACACACACACACACACACACACACACTCCCCAGGCAACCACGTAACTTACTATTACTAGAAATGCTCTTGATATTGAGTCATAATGATCACAGGCTGCATTAACTTTCAGACCACATTAGCCCTTAGAAGTTGCGGTTATCACTTGTGATAACAAAAATGTGTCATTTTATCTCACTCACTGCTCAGTTTGAAACACAAAATATATTTTTGTGAGTATAAGAGGAGGTATTACAGTCTGATTTTAATGTGATGAGGAGTTAACGTTATATGTGTATTATGTTGCATACCCTCTACTTTTTTGCCTTGTTTTTGTCTTTCTTGATGTTGAAACAAATCAGACTTGATATATGTGAGCATAATTCCTTACGCAATGGACCAAACCTAAATAATCATCAAAATATGTAATTATGTTTAAATAGTAGAGCAAAATGACAGTAATTACTGTCAACTCCATCTGATCCTTTACATTCCAGTTCACCTCATTCTCTCTCCATTCACCTATTCTGGAGTCCCTTTCATTCACGGATGAAATATCCCATACACCCCTGAGAGGGTTAGAGGGTTAAAAGGCAGGCGTGCTCCTGCTGCGCAGCACTGAACCCCGAAGTCACGTTCCTTCATGCTTGAGTGCTTCTCTTCCCACACGGCTGCTGTAAACTTCCAGCAAATGAACCCAGAAGATTAGCAGCTCCATTACAGAGCCTCTGCGACTTGTACATGCTAAAAAACACTGGCAGCTGATGAACTCTGGCTATGAGTCCGCACTGTGTAAATAATGTACACATAACTTACTGAGAAACGAGTGAAGAATGACATGTTAATCAGGCCCACATGCCTGGATTTCAGAATCCAGCAACTCTTTTGCCAAGACGCCCCTGACACTTTACATTCTATTTACTTCACTCATTAAAAGAGATGTTTATCATTCTTTATGATCTACATATATCCATGCTACAATATGTAATGATATATTACTGATAAATTATTTCCATATACCATCTCATTTTGTTCATATGTAGACTGTAAAAAATAGAAATACAGTTTTCTGGCAGTATATTTACCAGTACAAGAACTGTAAATACAGTATATTGGATTGTATTGTAAGACATTTTACTTTACAGGGCACAAATACAGGTGATGTTTACTCAGTGACATGAGCAGCCAACAGCACATCGTTCTCTACAGTTCATGCAATAAGTACCTCAAGTCTAAAATAGCACCTCAACGCAAAGTATTTAGATGCTAACCCGGCGGTCCGAGCTAACACAGCTCCTGATAGGAGCACAAGCGAACAACCACACTGGACTAGGCACTCAGACCCAAACTGAGCACGTCTATCTGCGACCGACTAAAAACTGTCTCTGTTGCTGAGGTTATATTGTCAAATACAGTACTAGAGAAATAGTGTGAAAGGAGGTTAATCTATTGTTACCTCTTGGTTATAATTATGTCTTGAGATGTCTTGTTTGCATGGGTGTGTCACGACAGCGGGGGTTAACCCGCTACCGTGATTTACCCCTAGGATTCCAAATACGAGGCATGCAGGCATCCATGACTTCAGGCTCTTTATTAAAGCTAAACGTGAACAAGAATAAAAACCTGGCACGATGGCCGATACATGAATACAGGGCTGTGTCCCTAAATGAGGCGATGGACCGATAGTGAGGTCCACAAGACAAGAACTTAAATACATGAACAGACACGGAATCCAATCACAAAACAATCACTTAAACTAAACACAGGACAGCTGAACACGAGAGACAGAACACAAACCATACATGAATGTCGAAATAAAAGTCCCAAAACTAAATCAAAACAGTGGCCCCTACTGGCCACTGGCCGAGCCGTGACAGGGTGCTGGAACCATTATTTTATATTCTCACAATTTATTCATCACTGGTCAGCTTTTGACCACAGGAGCCCTGCTGACCAGACGTTATTTTGGCAGTTTAAAAATCTGACATGGTAGTTTATGTTGTGTATCCGTGGTCCTCCACCCAAACAACGGTCCAGCCAAGAGAAGCTCTGGGGTCATAAACTGACCATTGATGAAGTGGATGCTCCAACTATGCATTAACAGGTGGGCTACAGTCTGTAACTGCACACAAGCTGGGTTTCTAATAAAGTGGCCACATAAAGTCATGTCCTGTATGTGGTCATTCTTAAAGAATTCTTTTGGAGACGGATAAAACACAGACAGGGAGAGAGTGATGGCTAGCAGAGCAATCACTGATGGTAATGGATGTTTTAGCACTCTCACGTTCCATAAATCTACCAGGCAATTCTTCATATTCCCTGCCATACATCTGGATGGAGCGAGTATGTGTGTGTATGTGTGTGTGTGTGTGTGTGTGTGTATGTGTGTTACTGCTGGTATGGAAAAAGAAGAAGGGTATATAAGAGATACATTGAGCACGTTGCTGGCTTATCAGCAGGTCCAACCATTGCATTTTTTCCAGGAAACACCTTCAGATCCAGGACAATGGGAGAGAAATATAACTACATCACCTGAGCAACAGGGAAGCACACGACTAAATCTATTGACACAGCTGGAGCTTTATTGGGCCAATTGAGCTTAAACAAAACTCCTAAAAGATTCAGACGGCAGTGAAACAGCTGGAAGGAAACAACAGTGAATGCCCATATAGCTTAAACAGACATTGACAAAGAAAGAGTGTAGGGTGTGGCCTCTCAGGAAACTATGTGGTAAAGCTAAATGTGGATTTCCGAAATAAATAGCTTTTCACTGTGAGAACTAATCTGTGGTTCTCAGCCCAAGTTCTCCCGAACCAAGGATTCTGTATTGTCTAACTCCAACTATTGATTTAGAGGATCAAGTATTAGAACTAGTGTCGGAATGTGACATTTTTCCAACCCCAGCTTCATTTTTTCTACATGACATAAGAACACAAAGCTCAAATGATATTGAGCACCAATACAAAACAGGAGAACATCCATTTAAGGAGTTGTTTGGCCGTATGATGGTGATTTGCTTCCATTACATGCCCGTGATGGAAGGTTTAAGCCTGATCTCATGCTTGAAAAACATGTTACTTTGATTGGCAGCATTCTGATCCAGTAGCGTTGAGCATTGCTAAATTTGCAGGCAGTAATTGTCAGTGCTGTGATCTGATGTCATTGTCAAATTGACACTACTCTAGTCCAATGCAGCGGGGTTTTGGGGGTCGAATCATATTCTGTGATGGGGTGCCAATCATTTTGGCGGCCCTCCTACAGTACCACCATATGCGACTGCCTAGTTTGCTTATATGTAGACGCCCTGACTAGAACACAGAAAGTGTACAGTGGGGTCTTCACAGGACTGAGGAAACCTAAGTGCCTTGTAATACAGATCAGGATGAGGGAAAAAACACACCTTTATGATAATACTAATAACTGACAGCACCTCTATAGCACTGAATTAAACATGGTTACTGAAACAACAGCATTTTTTGCATCATGCAAAAGTTGGTTTGATTACACAACAAAAACCAGCATGTGATCTGTCCTAGCACTGAGCTGTGTTTACATGTTGGCATTTACAAAAAGGAAATTCTATGCCACATAGCATAACTGGTATACTTTGTGACAGAATCCAGTTATGCTGGCATGCAGCCATGTACATCTTGCTATGATGAGGGCATTTCTGGAATTACACCGGCCTGTGGCCTGCTCATGTGGGGCGTGTTTGAAAGAGTTTTGAGTTCACATTAATACTTCTAATGGTGCTTTTGTTGAAGTTTAATGAGTAGATATAATCTTTTCCAAAGAAATCAACATCCAACACTGTTGCTTATGGCAAATGTTGGGATATTGAACTCTGGACAGAACAGTACGCAGCTGTTGCTGCTGGCAGTTGCAGCGTTTTCCATCACTAATCTCTTCAAAACCATGGAATTGCCATTGTCCATAATGTAAATGTGACATTAAGCAAAATAAGCATATAATGAATAACACTTTAAATGTAATTTTTTGTGCTACAGTTTCACATTAGACTGGATGTAATTATTTGCTTAATTTATTCTGTGCAAGTTCTCACTCACTAGCTAGTTCAAACAAAGCTCCACATAGGAGGAGATCTGGGAAGTCAACGCTTCAGTCACATCTGCTCTCAGGCCAAACAGGTTGAGCACAGTTGTTGCAGACTATTTCATCTTGACTGTCTAAAGGAATGGGAGGTCTGAGGGTGAAAACCCTGACGCTGCAAACTGTCCTGGGATGATGTAAGCAAAAATTTCCCCCTCCACCCTGACCAACTATGCTTAAATTCTGCATGCCCAGATGAAACACCTGGTGTCTCACATCTGTGTGATTTTGCTGCGTAGACAAACATAAATATTCTCACAATCTTGGATCTTGGCTTGGATAAACGTTAAATGACAAAACATTCACCAAATGTTCAAACTTATTTTTTAAAGACTGTAAAGTGGTCCACATCATTATGTTTGTGTTTGTCTACTGTAAAGACTCTACAATGTTTGAGAGTCTACAGTAATTTTATTATGTAACAGAAAGCAGAGAGGAGGTCCAGACTCGCACTCTGACCCTTATGTGTCACTGCTGGGACATTGTTCCTGCTCCAGCAAAATACACGCATTGCTGAGCCATTATCTTTCTTTTTTTGCAGAGAGAAAAATGAGAGAAAGAGATTGATAGAGAGTGAGAGAGAGCATGATTTGAATTCTCAAGCACTAATCCCAAAACAGAAGAGAACACCAGGACATTTCAGAGCCAAGCTTTCGTCAGCCACAATGATGCACCATCTGTCACTTCATCTTGAACATGAGAAATGACAACTTTTCTTAGTGAATGCCCCTTCTAGCTCATCTCTAATTGCATGCTGTAAGACATTAAGGTCACAAAGTACATTAAATTTAATGTGTGATGAACTGTGAGCTTGGGAAAGTGTTCCGTGTGCTGTTCATTCCACACAGGAAAAAGTACAGCTAAACAAATTTGTAATTATGGAGCTATTTAAATCCAGGGATGAAGAAACTGAAGTCAGCCGTAAACTTGTCAACCATGTAGCACTGGAACAATTCAAAGATAACACTTGGTGAATCCTAACAGTGATGAACTCTGCAACACTGGTAGGTTTCAAAATACTTAAGAAAAGAGCATGAAGAAACACTGAGAGGAGACAAGATTCAAAAGGAAAACCTCCCTAAGAGTATGAGTATTAATAAAACCACTTTGAAAAACAGAGACTCAAATGGGAAATCACACTATGAACAAGAGGAAGACCTACTGAGAAGATATATGTCTCAAAACAGAAACTCCCTAAGAGAATGAAAAAGGATAACTAAGAGGAACCAAGGCTGAAATGGAAAATCTCGCTAAAAACATGAATAAGACTCGCTGAGAGAAACCAAGATTCATTGGCGAAACTCCCCAAGAACACGAGGCAGAGCTGAGAACTATTCAAAAGTAAAATCTCCCCAAGAGCATAAATAAGAACCACAGAGAGGACTCAAAAGGAGAAACTCTCTAAGAACATGAAGAAGAGTGTCACGGGAGGAGCTGTTAAGCTCCATCCCGGAGCTACCTCGGAGCACGGAACACACAGGAACCCAGGGATCCATGCTAGATAGGTTTTATTAACAGAAAATAAAACAGAACGAGAACTTAAACAGGCACGCGGGCCTCCGGACAACAGGAATGTGATAAACAGGAACAGGACACAGCTCAATATGAGGCGATGGACAAATGAGGGATGACTAACAGAAACGGGCTCAAATACATAACATAATCAGAGGGCTAAACACTGGCAGGTGGGACAAAGGACACAGACAGAAAACAGGTGACAACAGAAGACCAAGGAAAAACTGAGGCAAACATCAAAATAAAAGCCCCCAAAAAACCCATAACAAAAACCAGAGCAAAAACAGAATTAAACAAGCATAACTGAAAAGCAGTGGCCCAAATGGCCACTGACCAAACCGTGACAAAGTGTCACTGAGAGAAACCAAGATTCAGAGAGAAACTCTATAAGAACATGAGGCAGGACTACTGAGAGAACCCGAGACTCAAAGAGAGAAACTCCCAAAGAATATAAAAAAAGAACCACAGAGAGAAACCAAGATTCAAAAGGAAAACTTCCCTAAGGTCATGAAGATGAACCGCTGAGAGAATCCAAAACTCAAAAGGAAAAACTCCCTGAGAAGACGAGGAAGAATCACTGAGAGGAGTCAAGATTAAAAGGGAAAATTCCCAGAGATAATGATGAAGGACCACTAAGTGGAACCAAGATTCCAAAGGACAAATTCCTGAAGAACATAAGGGAGAACCACTGAGAGAATCCAAGACTCAAAAGGAAAAGCTCCCTGAGAAGATGATGAAGAATCATTGCAAGGAACCGAGATAAAACAGAAAACTCCCTGAGAGAATGAACAAGAACCACCAAGAGAAAGCAGCACTGAAAAGGGAACATAAGGAATAACAGACAGGAACCACGTCTCAAAAGTAAAAACATCATAAAAGCATGAAGAAGGACTACTGGAAGGTACCAAGATTTAACAGTGACGGGTCTTTCAAACATCTGGAAGGTGTACTGATTGAGTCAGACATGTAGAAGACGTTAGATATGAGAACATGGTGTGAAAGAAGATCAGCATGAGCAAAAGACAGGTTTATGACTTTGCACAACAGGTTAAGAGTTTATGCTGGGGTTGTAAAACTGATGACCTTGACCCAAGTTCTACAGGCATGTGATGGTAAACTAGGGGTTGTGCAGTTCCATTTCTGTTTATGACCTCCTGGGAAACCTGCTGAGTTCATTTAGCAGTACTGTAGGCAGTTTTAAGGTGTTACAGTGCAGAATCAGAATGAATTTTTTTTTACTGTGTCTGGAGAAAATTGCTAATGTCACGACTGCACAGACACACAGAGACACAAAGACAAGACCAACATAAAATCTAGTATAAAGTCAAAATAAATGTTTCTAGATGCTTTGTATTAGATGCACTCTGCTATACAAATAATATGCTGTGCTCAGTAAGATAGGTGGTTATAAGTCAAATTACTGATGTTTTTAGTGCAAAGTTAAGTAGAAAAACTTTATTTGTTTCATATGAACTATCGAAAACCAAAATATTTTGATTAAAAACAAACATACAATATGGTAAAATTCTCATTGCATATGAAATGTAAACAATTATTTTTAAGAGTGGTATTAAAATGCGTATTTGGATACTTTAGAAACACCAGTAATTGGTGAATCTGAAGTCTAAAACTGCTCTTTGGTACCCTAGACTTTACTTAGCTAAGAATTGTTTCGATCTTAATGATAATTCAGTTTGGGTTGGAGTATGTTTTAAGATCTTTGCACAAGCTGATCATATGAATGTATTTTTGTCTCATTTCTGCCATGCTTGTTCTTAAACAATGTGTAATCATATCCTTTTTAGCCAAACCTAGCCAATTTGCTATAAGTATTATTTTTATAATTGAACCATCTACATGGACACAAGTGACAACACTGACAACAGTCAGTTAAAAGAATATATCGTTTTTACTGCAAAAATCCACAGACATACATAGTAAATATTTTGGAAATCTCCAGCTAACACACATATTAGTATTATAATAATACATTTTGAAACAATGTTGAAAAAACTGTGCTTGTGCAAACTGTGCAAACTGCAAAAACTGTGTGTGTGCTTGTTGTTCACAATAGCTGAGTTTGGAGGAAAAGCTGTTGGATATCTGCAAGTATTCTCACACATTTTATAGCTCCACTTCAAACCAAAGCTGGTAGCTGTTTGTTCATTTATAAAGAGATATCCTGCTATATGTACATTTGCTATAGGGCAAGAGAAGTAGCCTGCAGAGACTGTTCCATCAGACATTTTACTTCTGGCTGATTGGTCAAGTTGCTGATAGGTTTTTGCTCAGCAACCATTGTTGTTATTTTGTTTTCACATGAACATGCACCTTCACGACTGGCAGCTAGACACAACATTGTTGGTGCTACAGGTCTAAAGTGTATGAAAAATCTTAGGAATGACCAACTCAAACATTAAGGCTGTTTTAGTTAAGAACTGCTTGTGCTACCAGTCCCAGGAGCCTACATTATCATGTGCAGTGTAGTGTAGTGATATGTGCAGTTTTCTTAATGGGTGCTAAATTATTTAATTATGTGCAATATCATTTTCTTATTATGTGCAACAGTCTTACCATGTGTCACTACCAATGTCACTATTTACATACTACTGATCTTTATTACACACAATAACATATTCCTAACTACCATTTGCATTACTAGTTATTCACTTAACTATAAGTTAATATTTATAATCCAGCATTTGTTTATATAGCACAGCGCATTTCTTTCTGCAGATTTATTGGAATTATTTAAACATTAAATTTTATATCCTTGTGTCTGTTTCTGTGTTGTCATAACATAAGCAATTTCCTCCAGGATCAAAAGTTTTCGGATTCTAATTCTGATTCTGAAATTGAAAATCCAAGCCTGGGCAGAGATGCTCCAGGAGCAGAGCTGGAAACCCCTGTGGTCGATCATTAGAAAATCCTGAGCATCAGGCGTAGGTTTTTCACTGCTGCACGAGGGTGAATGGCACACGCAAGCGGCTTCCATATGGACAACCAGAGACAGTGGTTGTTTTTATCTGTAAACATTATCATGTCCAAACTGGAGTATTATTGAGTTCAGAGGAGCTACCAGCTTTCCTCACTCTCTCGCACACAGACAATCTGTGACTGACCCAGACACGCAAAGCTCCATGGAACAAAAAAAATAATTGCACTCACTCATACTGAAAAATGTGAGGTCATGGGGAAAAAAGAGAAAACATCATTGTTGTGGAGCCAGGCTGTTTGCTGTCAACAGATGGGATTAATCAATGGATTTAATTGGAAGAGGAATGTCAATGATTTCTCCTTCAGCTTTCAGAATTAATAGCGACCACCCTCTCCACTCTCTCTTCCAGCATGTTCGCACACTGCTCCAAATCACCCCCTCCAGAGCTGTTTGTCTACAGAATGATGCCAAGGCTACTCAGCCTGTCCCATGTGGCAACAAACATGCAACTCAACTAATGAGGACTGCTCTCACCCTAATGTGAAAACATAAACTTTCAGAGATTGTGAAACACTGATTTGCGGTATATTGCTGGTAATTGTGAAAGGGCACCAGAGCAATCATAATTACAAAAGTGCATGTAATTACCTGTACAGTAAGTACCTGTAATCTGTCGGTAATTTGAATGCTTATTACTAACTATTCTGGCAACATGCATATTTCACATCATGGTATGAGGCAATATCTTGTTTCACTCCACCTCCCATATTCAGATGACCACCCATTCAATTCACAATACACTGTCCATTACAAAACAACCCCTTCCTCTGCGGCACCCACTTATGGGCAGAGAAATTTCTCGATTTCAGGATAGTCTCTCTTTCTAAGACCTAAAACAAAAGAGATTTGGGCATTTTGTTCTTTATGGGCATTTGCATCATTTTAAAACCCCAGTAGTGATTATTTTAATCACATGTTTCTTGAATCACAATAATGTTGATTCTATGTGACACAGAAACATCAAACAAAACTCAGCATGACACCTTGAGCATCAGCCCAAATTATTTTGCCATATTACAGCATTTACCATTTACTGGGCTTTTCGCATGGACCCATGCCACTCAAATTCTTAGAGTTATCCCCAACCATTCAGCCTGAAGTGACGGGGAGTGTTGTTCCTGCGGCCAGTCTACAGCAGTCATTGGACTGAACGTTTTCTGGATGTTCTGTTTCTGGTGTTTGGAAGGCAACCAGGGCACTACAGGCTTCTAAAGAGTCACAAATCCATCAAAGGAAGTCCATCAGTATTTGTTGTAATACTTTGTTCCAGATATTTCAGAAACCAGACATCTGAAGAGTTTAATGCCTCTAAAAGCTCCCTCACAGAAACGTAGTACATAAAGTGGTTATAAGTGGTCTGAGATATGGCTTTGTTATAGTTTTACAATATGCTTTTGGCTCAAATATATTGTTGTCAGTTATACATGTTTTTATATGACCAAACGGTTCGAATAGATCAGCCAGGGGGAGATTGAATGCACTTTCCCCTGTCACGAGCGTGTCCCATGGAGCAGGGTGATTTGCGCAGGAACCACGGTAGGCGTCCATACTTTAAAGTGAGCTTT
>JBBIGB010302456.1:0-11413 GCA_037577075.1 Alestopetersius hilgendorfi | reverse complement strand
CAGACCTGATCTGACTGAATTTTGATTGGTGCAGAAGCGAGGCTCCACGGACCGGCAGGAACCCTCTCACGGACCGGCACCGCTCCGCGGCCCATAGTTTGACAAACGCTGGTTTATAGGGTTATAGCAGTATAAAGATAATGATTGGAAATATGTGTGCCATTTGGAATCTAGGCAAATGTGATAACTTTTATTGGTCCTGGATATTTTGTATGCCACAGTAAAGGGAAAT
The DNA here is from genome assembly GCA_037577075.1 of Alestopetersius hilgendorfi. NCBI lineage: Eukaryota > Metazoa > Chordata > Actinopteri > Characiformes > Alestidae > Alestopetersius > Alestopetersius hilgendorfi. The sequence goes on along the minus strand of JBBIGB010302456.1, from coordinate 11,181 downwards.
TAGTCCTTTAGGAATTAGTTATATGTGTGGTGTCATGAAAATAAATTCATTTACATACACTATTAATTAATGCATTATTCCTACACCAGTCCATTCACATAAAATCTTTTAATATGTCATTTTCTGTCTGTATACACTGAGTTTTTTTGTAAAATAAAATGTATTATTATTATTAATAAAATAATATGGGGTGTTTAAGCTTGGGCTGCTTTTTTGCATGGGCTACAATAGATATTAGACACAGTTAAAGAAAAAGTTAAAACATAAAGTCTGAAAAATACCATTGTTAGAAATTGCCAAGTTTTCCAGACACAGACCTAAGTTCACTTTCAATATGTTTGCAGTTTACTTAATCCTTTACTAGTGAAAAAGACCATACACCAGACTGCATGTGAATAATCCAGCAACATGCTACAAAAGAATGGTCTTGCACCAGAGAGCCCCATCATATCTCAGAGTTACCATAACTAACACATGTTGCCAGGTGATCCACTCCACACGGAGCTACTATTGTGAGGATGAACATAATGGGGTTTTCCCAAGGGTATGCATACGTTATGAGCTGCTGTAGGTGCAGGTTTACTACAGAGAGCTTAAGAATGAGCATCCAGGCATATTACTAATGTTTTTCCCTTCATATCACATGATACTTCGCATGGGATTTATTCTTCAGTGTAACACAGACACTAGAATCACTATTCTGCTACCTGCCATTCACAGATATAGTGGCTGACTAACACCATATAGCATATATATTTTAGTGGTGGGCATGGATTATTATTTTTTTAAATCTAGATTAATCTCACTGTAATCTTGGAAATAATCTAGATTAATCTAAATTAAAATGGCTAATTTGAATTCTGCCAAAGGTCTGAAGCCCACCCCCCAATAAAAAGGATCCTAAGCCACCCTAAATACATAGTCATTACTCTACTATTTCAAAATTATCTATCCAAACATTTCATACAAGATATCACTGAGCGCAGATACGCACAAATTAGAAACAAGACTATGAATTGAAATTAAAAAATAGTAAGTCTAGCTATTATTATTGAATTAAAATGATGTACTGGCTGTTAAAGCTGCTGTAGGTACCAAGCGGGCATTAGGACCCAGGTGAAGCTTCACGGCGCTGCTTGTTTGCCAGTAGCAACCGGAGCAGCAACTGGAGCAGCAACTGGAGCCCGTTTAGTAATATTTCTCTATTAGCGCCATTTGTACTTAGTTCAGCAGAACAATACTATGAGTGGCCATAACTGTTCACTGCTTAACTTTACTTGTTTCCTTTTTTATCGCCCAATAAGAGATTCACGTTAACGCAGCACATTAACGCCGATAACGGCCCACCACTAGTATATTTACAAAACTTCTTTATAGTATTATGCTGAACTCTCAAAGAAAATCAATAACTTACTTTTAGGTGTAAAAACCTCTCGAGGAAAAAATTGTTTTACTTCAGTTTAAAATCATCATGCTAATGAATTTTAATGATGATTAAAGTTTTATGAGTCATATATTTGTTTCATTGTTGCCTTTATTTACTAGCAAGCTTTGACTTAATATTCATATTAACCTTAATTATACTTTTATTTACTTGTTACTTCATACTTTATTAATAATAAACATGCTTCATGGTATTATACATTTGACATTTCCGCAATTTGAACACTGAACACATTTTCTGTTTACATCACCAGTGGGCAGGGAATTAAATAGTTATATCATATTTCACCTCCTCCTTCTACCGCCCTCACCTAACATTAAGTGAAACTGCTCAACTAGCTTAAAAACTCTCTGTAATGTTTCATTTAGGAATGTGTGACAATACACATTTTGAATTATGATTCATGTTTACTGTAAAGAATCTGATTATTTTTGCTTACACCTGAACACTACTAAATGAAGTTATCCTTCTAATCCAGTCTTATCCAAATCTAGTCATATCCTACACAATTTCCTTTTTTTTTGCCATGTGACACAGAGGGGTTCTGTAAATACAACACATTACATAGAAGATACCTTAAAGAAATACTTTTCACTCACCTTATATGTGTTTTAGGCAAGACATGTTTGCTGTCTAAAGTTTAGTTTTGCATTGGAGCTATGAGACTAATGTAACTAACAAGTAATGAATGCCTAGGTCATGCATGCCTAAATCATCCCACATATGCCTCAAATTGCATTAAGTAAATGTTAAATAGACGTGATTTTTTGCAGCAGCCTCTCTGAATTTAACACTTTGGTGCACAAGTGTAGTTTCAGTCAACTGTCACACCAAACCTTCACTCATAGCTGTATCATACATGTTCATCAGTAGGAACAATGAGGTGGCATACAGAAAAATGTGTGATAGCTAAAGGTCTGGAGATATGGGGTGCCGTATTTGTCATTTTTTCATTATTTGGCGCAATTTCCACATAATTCATATAATTTTCATATAATTTTCACACATTTAGAGCTAAATGTGTAAAAACCCCAAATGTTGCGCTCTAAATATAAATGTTTACAAATGACGACTCTAAATGTGGCCCTGCTGATCCAGAGTTTTACTGTTCATTTCACCCAGGTGTCCCATTAGTTTTGTCCGAGGTGAACTGTATAACTCCGAATCACAGGGGGCTATTATGGCAAACAAGGGGTCGGTGGAAAGGTGTCACCAAGACCCATCTAGCTGTGAAGTTTCACATTTAGAGTGTGAGATATATTTTTTATATTTAACATATAGATTTAAGATCATTAAAGGCAAATCCTCTATGTTGGTGAGGGCATATCACAGCATGCAGTCCAGCCCCCTGCTAAGTAACAGCCAATTGTAATCATGGGGCATAGCCAATTAGCATATCCATCAGGTTTTCCATTGGCCTATCAATCATGTATCTCATCTGATACCCATAATGCATTAAACTATGACGTTTCGGCCAATTTGGACAAACCATACCAAAGTAGAGCAGATAAAGCAGTCCGAGGTCTCGGATCAATTGATTTGGTGCGCACCAAAGTACAGAGAGTGCATTCACATCAACGCAAGCGAACCGAACCAAGGCACCAAAACGCGTTTGGTGTGCACCAAATGCTGTAGGTGTGCACCAAATGCTGTAGGTGTGAATGCACCCTTAGAGACAGGTGAACATGTTATTAGCTGCCTAGCAACCCAACTACTACTGCTTCTCCACACCTGGGCTCCACCAACATCTAACATCCACTCACACACCACACACACACACAAACACCATGCCCAGAGCTGTTGTCTCCTAATACTCAGATGACTGGCTTCTTAATAAACGAGGTGGCGGCTTACCAGATGTCACAGTACCCCCATTACTGTATCCACAGTACAGTACGGTTTCTAGGGAGGAGTGTGGAATATCCCTACGTCCTCCCGAAGCTGTACGAGGGCGGCCTCAAGCGCGGGGAGCCGGGTACCGGCCGACGCTGATGGAAATCGCACTTCAGTTCTTGGCTAAGAACATCCATGGCTGGGACCCAGCTCTGCTCCTCAGGGCCGTAACCCTCCCACTATGTACTGGAGGACCCTCCTACACCTCCGAGGGTCCAGGAGCTCTTTAACCTTGTATGCTGGTTCTCCATCCACCTCAATACCTGCGGACTCCACCGAATGAACCTCTCCATCATTCAAGGTCCCTGAAATAGCAGGGTTAAGGTGAGAAACATGAAACACTGGATGTAGTCTGATTTGTTCAGGCAACAGTAATTGTAGGTTACGGGATGAATTCTCCTAAGAATTTGGTAGGGTCCAGAGTATTTGGGTGACAACTTACATGAGGGTAACCACATACAGAGGTCCCTGGTTGAGAGCTAGACCCTATCTCTTGCCTGAAATTCTGGAGCCTCCCTCTGGTGTCGATCCGCATTACGTTTAAATTGTCTCATGGCCCTACTGATGGTGGTGTGTGCGGTTTCCCAGACCTGCTCTGCCCTCTGGAACCAGTTGCCCAGCGTGGGGATATCCACACTATCCCCGTCCCAGGGACAGAATGGAGGCTGGTGCCCCAGCACACACTCAAAGAGCATCAGGCCAGTCGCAGAGTGACACAGTGAGTTTTGCCCACCCGAGGAACTCCACCCAGTGGTGCTGCTGCCCATGACAGTATGCCCAGAGGAACATACTGATCTCCTAGACCGCACTGGTAGAGGCATTAATTTCCCGGCTAGCAACTGATTAGATGGCCCATCGGCGTGGTCGTATGTGCCCATTTCATTACTCGCTGACTGAGTGGCTCAGGTACAAATTACCGATTCTCAAGACAATTTAGCAGTGAGGGCTGCCGTGCATTTATCTTTTCTATCTCCTTTTCGAAGTCCCAACTAATGGGAACAGCTATTAATTCTGAAGGAATAATAGGTTCTGTTACTTGCAAAACCTCGGGTGTTGGAAAACGCAGAGGCAGGGCGTCAGCTTTTCTGTTACTAACACCACCTTGACCGCCTGCAGTTTGTGATTGGCTATGTCATAATTTCCCTCCGCGTCGGTGAGATTTCTCAAGAAGAAGGTGCTTGTGTGTAATTTGCGTGGGACCCCGTAGTACTGCGACAGCACCCTCCCAGTCTGACTTCCGAAGCGTCCACCTCCATGACAAAGGGTTTCACGGGGTTCGGTAACTTAAGTACTGGCATGGAGGTGAAACATTCCTTCGGCTGTGCGAATGCGGCATGAGCTGCTGGGGTTACTTTTAGATGGTTTACCCTTAAGTTGGTAAACCTGAGAAATCTCTGTAGCCCTTTGACCGTGGTAGGTTTGGGCCACTTGGTAACCACCTTAACTTTCTTATCATCCATCGCCATTCCCCCAGCCCGATGTGATAGTCGAGGAATGCGACTTCCTGGATATGGAACCCAACTAGAAACCCAACTACTGTGGCTTTTCCACACCTGAGCTCCACCAGCAACTAACGACCACTCACACACCAAACCCACACATAACCCCATGCCCAGAGCTGTTGTCTCCTAATACTCAGGTGACTGGCTTCTTACTTAACAAGGTGGAGGATCACCAGACATCACACGCAACATTTTTTTCTTTATTAACACATTTAGCCCTAATTGTGTGAAAATTGTGCTAAATAATGAAAAAATGACACCTCTAAATTTGTGAACCTGTTTTTGCAAACGGCACCCCATATGGGGAACATGACATAATCACTCTCTGCTGAACAGAGGGACAATGGAGAGCATGTAGTTGCTTCAGGACTTGGTAACGGAATTGATACATTCAACACGAAAACCCATAGATGACAGAGAAGACATTTACGTCCCGCGCTGCGTCTGCAAAGCCATCAACATTGTGGATGATCCCACACAACCCTTATATGCCCTCGTTTCCTTTCTCTGGTCCATAGCATATGGGCTCCCACTGCCAAAACGAGAAATAATGTCTTCATTCAATCATCAGATTCCTTGTCAGAACTAAAACATACACTTCCTTTCCTGACATAATTCATATACACACTATTTTTTTTTTTAATTTGCACAAACAATGTACACTCCTGCTATTGTAACTATTCCTTAATTTACTACTAAACTCAATTTTATCTGTCCTGCTGCTGCTATTTGCACTTTTTTCTTGTCCACCTCTATTCTACATTTTTTCACAACTATGTCACACACACCAATCATATGATCTCTATGAGGTCCCAAATGTGAAGCAAGTCACCTGGAACATAAACAGATAAGAGGCGTACCTTCACTGTTCAGTTCTTATTCCAACTCCAGCCCAGACCATCGCAGCTATAGCTGTGAGAACTTCTGTCTTCTTTTTGTCTCTCCTCTTGACTCCAGGTTGGAATCTCAACATTCTCCAGGGAGTCTGCGGCCCACCAAATGCGACTTTGAGGTCATCACACCACTGTACCATGACCTGGTGGGGGTTTTCACCAAACGTTGGGCCGTACAGCTCCCATCACATTGCCCCTATGATCTGGCCTTTGAGCCTGGCACAGTGCCACACCATGGTCATTTTAATTTTCCCTGTCAGCAAATGAATACAGTCCACAACTGTTTCTTACCTGAAAACAGCTTAAATCCATATCACCTATTTAACCGAGATACTGCAGAGTCAGATCGTCTATACAACAACTGTCAAATAAAAATTAGCCAACACCTACTCAACAAAACATAAGCCATAGAGAAGAACAACCTAAGCCATAGAGAAGAACAACATAAGCCATAGAGCCATAGAGAAGTCTTTTTAAAGAAATAAGTAAGCAGTAGGATAGGGACATAGTTGCTGAAGTGCTCCTTGAAGAGGTGGGTTTTCAGGCAACGCTTGAAGACAGTGAAGGACTCTGCTGATCGGATCATAAGAGGGAGTACATTCCCCCACTGGGCCAATATTGAGAAGAGTCTCAACGCATGTTTCCTTCTTCTTTTGAGCAGTGGAGGCTCAAGACAAGCTGTGCTTATGGCCTAAGAGGACGAGAAGTGACACGTTTTATCAGTGTTGTTATGTATGGGGTGCAAGTCCGTTTTTGGCCTTAAAAGCAAACGTCAAGGTTTTGAACTTAACACAGGGAGCCAGTAAACGTGTGGTGTGATTGAACTTAGGAACATTGAACACTAACCTGGCAGCTGCTTTCTGAAATAGTTAAAGCAGTTTGGTTACCTCCTGTGGAAGTCCAGCCAGTAGAGAGTTGCAGAGTCCAGTTTGGAGATGACCAGGGACTGGATGAGAATCTGAGTAGCTTTTGTGTTGGGGAAGGGTCAGATTCTTCTGATTCCTCATCCACATCAGCAGCAATGTCCAGTCCAAGGTGGAGGATACAGTGCAGACAGGGACCTCCGCACAGAGCTGCGTACTGGAGCCACTTGGGAAGCCGCGAGGTAAGAGCATTTGAGAAGGTTGTTGGGCTGGCTGGAGCAGCAGAGAAGTCAGCTGGGCTGACTGAGAAGGCTGCCTCTGAAGAGCTACTGAAAGGAGGTAGGAACCATCTGGAAGCTGAACTGATGAGGAGTCAGAACTGGGGTTTGGCGTGGGCAACTTGGCGTGGCGACTTGAGCCGTCTGGGAGCCGGGACGAGAGCTTTCTGTACTCCACAGCTGGAGTTTCTTGACCCTGGGGCATGTTGGCTTGGTTCAGTGTCACTGTGGCGGCTTGGTCCTGCGGCTCTGTGGTGGCTTGACTTGCGGTTCTGTGGCTCGGGGCTGGGGTTTTGCTGCGGTTTGGGTCTGTGTTTCAGTGGCTCAGCTTGGAGGTGCTACAACAGCTTGGCTAGCTGAATAAAAGTAGAAGATGGCTGTACTGGCTGGAGCCATAGAGTGACCTGTGGTGGACTGAGGTGGACTGACCTGTGGTGGACTGACCTGAGGTGGCCTGAACTGTAGACTAAGTTGAGCTGAGTTGAACAGAGTTGATTTTATCCAAGTTGAGTTGGATGAAGTGGAGTTGGAATAAACTGGGCCGGGTTGGGTGGAGCCGGAGGCTGGGCAGGCACAAACACTGGAGATTGTATTGTAGTTTCTGGGTGTGAACGGCGTGCTGTAGCACATCATGGGAGCTGCCATCTTGGATTTGCCCCTCTAGCTCGTGAGGGAGACACTGGAAGATTTGGAAGGTTTGCTGCAGCTGTTGGAAAAGCTGAACGGCATGCTGCAGTCACCCTAGAGGCAGCCATCATGGAGCCACCACATCCCACACGTGGTGGAGATGCTGAAGAATCTGGGTGGTGTGCTGCAATCATAGGAAGAGCTAAGTGGGATGCTGCATCCACCATGGTATTGGTTTTCTTTGAACTGGCACAGGATTTCCTTTGCCTCGGTGGTTTCCCCTGCTGAAGTGGAGATGGAGAGGTCCGCGAGAACGCCTGTAAAACATCAAAGACCACAGGTTGGTCCTCTGGTCACCTACTTCAACCAAATGTTAGCTCGTCCTTCCCCGAGCTAATGTACTCGATGAACTCCAGTGGATTGTATTGAGTCTCGGCTCTCAACTCTTTTTTCCTCCAAGCCCCCTGCTTGACTCGTGCCAAGTTCCATGGACTCGTAAAGAAAGGATGAAAAGGAAGCACAGGCACAGACTGCAATGACTGAGGTGACCTATTAAGAACAAAACAGAACAAAAACAAAAACAGGTACGTGGACCAAAATCAGAAACAATAATAACCCGAGACACAAAAATAACAGACCAAATCAAGGTGAGGCTCCAATAATGTGACTTAGGTTTAACCAACATAAATACACCATGTAAGTAGACAGGGAGCCAATGAGAGTGAGAACTGAGTCCAAATGAGTACTAGCCAGCTGATGCCACTAACAAGCACAGTCGGCCAGTGCAGAACACCTCCTGAGGGCTGATGGCGCAAGTTCATAGTCCTATGGTGACCCCTAGTGGTCGTAGTCCAGAATCGTGGCAATCTGGGGCTTCAGTTCTGTTGCAGCATGTCTTCACTCACGTCTCCATCAGTGGTCACCCTCACCCCAAAAGCCACTTAAGTCTTCCATCATCTCTGCACCCTCTTTTCACTCCCCGGGCAGTCTTGCACTTGTCCTTCCTCCTCAATTTATCTTTGCCCCCTTTGCTTGGAAACAGGATCCACCAGGCCTTGGAGCCCACTCTGGCAGAAACCCTGTACAGGTTAATCTTTGTGCTAACCTCTCTTCAGCCCAAGGTTGTTACCTGGGGACACTCCGCCACCCTTGCTGGTCACCTAATCTACCCACAAAGAGCTTTCTGGTGGTCCGCCAGGATTGAAGATGCCCATGAGATAGTTTGGGTGTGTGCCAGGATGAAGACATGCAATCAAACTGCCCCAGGTAACATCCAATTTCTCCCTATTCCCTGACGACCCAAGTCACACATTGTCTGGTCTGCTGGAGTCGGATGGAAAAAATACCATCTTCACCATCGTTGATCAGTTCTCCAAGGCTGTGCACCTGGTGGCTCTCTCTAAACTCCTGTCAGCCCACTGCCGAGCTGATATTGGAGCATGTAGTCTGCTTGCATGGGTTCCCCAAGGACATCGTCTCAGACAGAGGGCCCCAATTCACTCAGATTGTGGAGGGAACTTCTGCTGTCTGATCAACACAACCTGCAACCTGTCATATAGATACCTCCAGGGCTTACAGCCTCATCTGGGCAGAACTCTCCCATAACCTCCACTTCTCCACTGCCCAACTGTTGGCCAAACAGTTGGTCGACAGACGCCAGTGGCTCTGGCACAAGGTCCGTACTTCCATCTAACGGGTAAATGCATGCTACACTCAACAGCATTCCAGGACATTTTTGATTGGCTATCCACACAGAATCTCTGACTACATACTTAATCACACACACTCATTTTATGCTGCATTGGACCATATCACATCACCCATGGAATCAACCCTGTCACCTACTAGCTCCAGCTGCCTGCCTCCCTCTCCATCCACCTCTCTTTCACATTTCCAAGCTCAACCCAGTCTTCTACTCGCCTTTGGTTAATCTTGAAACAGGACCCCACTAGATGGTGATTATGTCTACACGGTGTGTTTTATTCCTCCCACAGTAGGGGCCAGGGGACTCAGTACCTGATAGACTGGGAAAGCCATGGTCCCAAGGAGTGGTTTTGGGTTTCGAGTATCCTACCTGCCAGGTCCATTAGGTAACAACAACAAGAATAATATATCGCATCGCGTTAGCATTAGCATAACATTAACATTAGCATAGTGTTAGCATTAACATCACGTTAGCATTAACATTAGCATAAGTATAGCGTTAACATTAGCATAGCGTTAGCATTAGCATAGGATTATCAGTAGCATCACATTAGCATTAGCATTGTGTTAGCATTAGCATCGCATTACAATTAGCACAGTATTAGCATTAACATCACGTTAACATTAACGTAGCGTTGGCAATACCATTATGTTAGCATTAACATTGTGTTAGCATTAGCATATCATTAACATTAGCATAGCGATAACATTAGCATAGCGTTAGTATTTGTATAGTGTTAACATTAGCATAACATTAGCATTAACATAGCGTTAGCATTAACATTGCGTTACCATTAGTATAGCTTTAGCATTAGCATAGCGTTAGCATTAACATCACGTTTGCATTAGTATAGCGTTTCCATTAGCATCGCGTTAGCATTACCGTAGCATTACAGTGTGTCCCAATACATTTGTCCATATTTTTCAGTTTTCACATGTATGTCATTGGGGGCATGGCCTGAGGTCTCATATGAAGTTTCATGAAGTTTGGTCACTGTATGGAGACTGAGAGTCTGTGATGAAAAATGAATGCAAGTCAATGGGGGAAACATGGATGAGCGAAAGACATGGAAAAAACGAGTGCAGGACATCACCGACCGCATTTGTGTGTAGGGGACGTATGCCTGATGAATCACAAGAAGTTTGGTAGCTTTTGGACAAAGCATGTCCGAGCAGGACGATCGGAAAGTTGAGCCCTATTGATTACTTATGTGTGTGCGTGTGTGTGTCTCTGTGTGTGTGTGTGTGTGTGTTTGAGTGAGTGTGTATATGTGAGAAAGAGAGAGCAAGCGTGAGTGTGTATGTGTGAGGGTTTGTGTGTGATTGTGTGTATGTGTGTGTGAGACAGTGTGCGTGAGTGAGAGTGTGTAGGTGTGTGCGTGTGAGTGTGTGTGTGAGGGAGTGTGTGTGTGTCATTGTGTGTTCTTAGTGTGTGTGTGTGTGTGTATGTACCCCAATACGTTTGTTCACAGTGTTTTGTGGGACAGCTCTGTCCCAATACTTTTTTTCAGTTTTCACATGTAAGTAACTGGGGGCCTGGCCTGAGGTCTCATATGAAGTTTCATGAGGTTTGGTCACAGTATGTAGACTGAGACTCTATTCTACCAAAATTGCATTCATTTGAATGGGATGAAAAATGAATGCAAGTGAATGGGGGAAAAATGGATGAGCGACAGACAAGGAAAAAACGAGTGCAGGTCATCACGGATCACATTTGTCTGTTGGGGACGTATGCCTGATGAGCCACAAGAATTTTGGTAGCTTTTGGACAAAGTGTGTCCGAGCAGGACCATCAGAAAGTTGACCCCTATTCATTCTCTATGGCATTTTGGCCATCTTTGTGGGTGTGTAGCGTCGCCACGGTAACATGAAACGCTAATAAAAGTAATAGCACACATCGCATTGACGAGCCGAACGTTTTCATATATAGGTTGCCTGGGTGCGAGCCACGGTTCGGGCCGCATTAATGTTGACGGA